>JABFEB020000041.1:11810128-11830204 GCA_019775895.2 Stomatorhinus ivindoensis
ATAGAATAATTTCAGCTGTTATTAGGTTCACGTATCAAACAAATCGTCGTTCATTAATACAAAGATTGTAAATGCAAATATAAAATAAGCGATGATGTCCAGAAAGCATTTAATGTACCAATATGCACACATTTACCAAAGGTATGTCTGCAATCAAATTTATTGTGCATACATTTCTTTTCTTACAACTGCATTAATAGCTGACATTATGTATCCCTATCTTTTTCATAGTACCTTCCAAGGAATTCGTCCAGGCTCTGTAAATACAAGTCAAATTACACGTCACTCGTTACTATGCTAGATTGATACCTCCAGTTAATTTCCAGATCTGTGAACAAATGACCGCAATCTGCATGGAAGACAGAGGCATCAGCAACTGCTTCTAGAACCATTGAAATTGAAAGCATTGTTCTGATGTAAACTGATAAAACCTGTTTTTCATCATTTTATTTTTACATCCTGCCTGTGTGAAGTCTACACAGGGATCATCAGTAGGTGGTAAGAGGGCAGGAGAGAATTCACTAGTATGATATAAGGGACGATTAGGATTAATTAGATAGGGCTACAGTGGGCAATTATAGCCAGGACACCAGGGCTCCACCTCTACTCTATCGAAAGATGCCCAGGGATCTTTTATGACCTCAGAGTGTCAGGACCTCGGTTTTACGACTCATCTGACGGGCCCAGTGTCACCCATCACTGCACTGGGGCATTGGGATCCACACAGACCACTGGATGGGCTATAACCTGTTGGTCAAAACAGCTTGTCTTCCAGCAGCAACCCAGCTTTTGTATGTTGGTCTTCCATCCATCCTGTTTAGCTTTGGAAGGACCACCTAGTCTGAACTGTAGGTGGTACAGCTGCTGACTTTTAATTCAGTTTTTTCACTATATAGACATGTCCCGGACTTGTGTTTACTCTCCACTGTAAGCATTTCCTGCTAGCTCATTGGAGTCAGAAGACAGAAGGAAAAATGATTGGTTTAGGGAGATAACCAATCGGATTGTAGAGGAGTTGGGTCCAAGCAGCTAGAGGAAGTGGGACCACCCAGTCAGATGTCTTGGTCCTGCCTCCTGTATTTGCTTGGACCTACAATCTGATTGGTTATCTCTCTGAACCAATCAGAACATTTTTATGTAAGTAAAAGTCCCATGAGGTTCCCTCTGCTATAGATTTCAAATGTTTTTCCTTTAATATCTTTAAAAACTGTTTTATATAAATTAATGTAACACCAGTCCTCATTTCACGGACAAAATAATAACGCTACTCAGTACAGCTATAAGCATGAAAAACTGAGAAATTTTAGTTATAGTTGGCTGAGAACCTGCTGTTGGCACAGCTGTATCCCAGAAACAACAGAGGGAAAGCAACAAGCATGTCTACATGTACCCTGGCCTAGCACAGTACTGGCAATCCTGCTAATGAGAGCCAGCTGGGCACCATTATCGTTCCAGTTCCCAGACCTGGGAAAAGGGTCCATTACAGTTGAAATAAACCACTCCAGCCTTGTCACAGTTGTCAACCTCTAGGTCACAGAAGGTATTTGTGTGTTAACCAGGCACTGTTCGTTTTAGCCCACAATGCTGCGAGAGCACTCTTTGAGCATGGAAACACTTTCTACGAGCTGTCGTCTTTGTGCTTTCAAAGAGTTTCTCGACATTCTGGTAAATCACACGGCTGTAGCGTGGAATGTCAGCACACCGTGTTTGAAAATTGTTCACCACTTTTATTTATAAATAATAGCTAAAAGAAACATACTCCCTCACCACACAATCCTAGCTTCGAACCCTAGGCTGGTGGGTCTGTTTCTTTCTGTTAGAGTCTGTACATCCATCCCCTTAACAAGGATAACGTGTCTCGCTTCAGATTCTGATTTAGGACACTCCCTCTGAAACCCATCTATATTCTAGCTGTTTATCCTTATTATGGACATGGGGACCTGTAGCCAGTCCCAGAAACCACAGGGAACAAGACGGGGCAGGATGCCTGTACATGCATCTGTGGCGGGAAAATAGCACGTTGCAGTATCGGCTGCCTTAGGCTACGCCCCCGCAATAGGTGCGAGTTCATCCGGTGATGGGGAATCTTTCTGCTTTTATTTCACTGAATGTTTTGGTTTTGCCGGCATGGTGCATGCAGTGGCGATGCACGACTGCTTAAAACACACTGCATTACAGGCACAGCACTGGAAATCATGGGAAATATATCAAGTGAAAGTGGGATTTTATCAGGGGGCCCAGAATTTCCAGGGCATTATACACAAATTTTAAAATTCTTTCTTTCCTCCTACTGCACCATTTCCCCAGTAATTTAGTGGGAATTTTGAGAAAACATCTCAACTGTTTTACCAAGGAAACAAAGAAAGGTTAGTCTTTAAAATCAGACTGGCATACTCCGTAAAAAGCATACAAGTTAATAAATGAGAAAGCTTTACTTTTTCCAACCAAAGCAGGGACATGTGACGTTTCCATTACAATAAAACACATCTAACTTACTAGGGCCATCATTTAGAGACATTTGGAATTAAATATAAAGAAGTCCTGTGTTAAAATTATTAATGAAAAATACTTTTAAAGCGACAGGTTGATGGATGGTAACTGCTTCGGAGCATTAACAAGATGCACAGCTTAATATGAATATTTCAGACTGTTTACACCGATAATCTTGTTGCAGTGGCATTTGAGGATGCTTGTCAGTTCAGTATCGCTTCACATCTCCAGATGTATAGAAAGTCGTTAAATAGTTAGCTGTGCACTTTGATATTATAACAAAACTAAAGCTAAAGGTCCCGTTCAGAACTGTGACCAACTCTTAGTCTGCAGAATATACTCAGCTGCATCTGCAGTTAGACCTACAGTCTGTTGCTAACTAACTAACTAGTAACTAGAGCAGAGTTCTTCAAATCTGGACCTCAATTCCAAATCCAGGCCTTGTTTTCAGTTCTCCCAGGTAGTTAGCTTAATAATTACTGATTCTGGTCAGAGGCTTCACACCTGACTGACAGGTAAAGGAAGACTGGAAAACCAGCAATGCTTGGACCTCGAGGACCGTGATTTGAATAACCCTGGACTACAGCATACACTAATTTAATGTAGACTGTCATCTGTGTAAGGCAGGGGTGGGCTATCCTATCCACAAAGGGCCGCTGTGTGCGTGAGTTTTCGCTGCAACTCCCTAATTAGATTGCTAATTAGAGGACTGATTGGCTGAAGAGTCCTCACACCTGGGTTTGAACAGCTGACCTAAAGTTAACCCCTAAATCCTACACACATGCTGGCCCATTGTGGGTAAGTTTGCCCACTCCTGGTGTAAGGTGTTTCAACTGTGGGACACGGATGTTTAAAATGATACGCACGTACGCTTTAAAGAGCACTCTTGACAAGATGAAGAGCACTATTGTTCACTTTTTAAGGGCAGTGGTAAATAAAGCTGATTTAAAAAATATCAATCATGAAAGGATAGTCACAATAGAATCTTTGTCTTTGTCCTGTTTAAATTTTAAACAGAACAAAGACACATTTAAATTTTCTGTGGCCATCACTTCCCATTGTTCTCTTTATAGATTAATCAAGTCGAGCCACAGTGAGCTCAGCAATCAATGCAGCAATGGGATCCATCTGGTTTTTAAATAGTACAGGAGATGCCTGCAGTATGGGACAGTTACCCCTTAATGACTGCATTCCCAAAACCAGTTATCGCATCTTCTGTATTCTTCATGCCATTAGTTCTATAATCCAGTCACCCAAGCCTTACACGTATCCCATGGGTCCTCTATCAATAGTGCATGTAGATTTTTATTACTTTGAATATGAATAGTTATCTGATTTTAATGAAACTTGTCACGCAAGCCTCCAGAGTTTACCTCCATTGTGGTTTATTGAGACCCAAACTCAACGTATTATGCAGGTTACAGCGACGAAATGCATAGAGAAGGGTCTGCTTTTTTCTTTGCCAAAGAAATTAGCGTTTTGAATAATTGCATTGCTGACGCCATGCATCTCGGCAATATGGAGCCTGAAAGCGTTAATGGAGGCGTTAACTGTACAGGGTACAGACTCATAGTCCCGCGACTCCTGCGGCTCCGGGGTGAAGACTCGCCGTTGCTATGGTCACAGTCTTTATTATAAGCGACTGAGTAAGTCTCACACTTGAGAAATTAATGGAGATTTCAGATGCCGTGCTGGACAATTACCATTGGCAGGCTATTTGCTCCCTGCCTCCATTGATATTTTTACCCAGTTCCTCCGCACTGGGCTCCTGCTTCGACAAGCACCACGGACTCTTCTTGCTGCTAGTTCTGCCTCCCTGTTATAACTAGTCGAGTTCTTGCACCACTTTATTATCTATGTCTCTCTGGACGTGAATGCGAACACAATGTGATGTGTGCGACGCTCTCTGTTTTTCTTTTCCTTTTAGATTTACACTTGTATTCATGCAGATTAATGCTTTCCTCCAATTTAGTGCTCAATACGGGTGCATATATACATTGCATGTGATTTTGTTCATGATTGTGATTGGCTAGAAGTGCAACTTGCTGTTCAATGGTGGTTTCTGCATGGGTTGTCATCTCATTAATTAAATTTTTTTCCTAGCAAATCTTGTAAAATGACTGACCTTGGTGTACAAGCTCTTGGACCATTTGTTTAAAACTGTTAACTACTGCATGCGGTAGCATTTAGATTTTTAAATTCACTGCTATTAAATCCACTGGTAACCACTGCCTCTGCCAACACTGTGTGTAGGATAATCATGTTTTACAACCACAAAATCCATTAATTGTGAATAATCTGGCTGCCACGTCCTCCACAATGCAGATGATGTGTAGAGAAGCAACAAAATGTCTTAAAGCCCCAAGACTGCACTTAGCTCGAGGATTAGTCATTTTATTTATAATAGTTTTATAGCTTTATAAAGCCTTCATCTCTCTTAAAACCACAAGCAGGTTCATAATGAAAATATTGCTCCTAAACCACACACTGGGCATCTCTGACGTTCTTCAAATGCACCTATTTTATCTATACATCTTCACTAACCGGGGCAGCGCTAATTATTACCCTTACGCAGAATTAATCATTTAAACGATTTAGAACAAGACACGATTAACAGGCACTAATCTATCTATTTACAATTTAGCGCAGGTTTCCCTGTGCATTATTTAACGCTTAATTAAGGAATGTTTAGGTGATTAGTTAAACTTTAGGTCCCCAGCCAAAAAACAACGCTGAAGTTACCTTAACGACATCCAACATCCACCTAATCCAGATTCATTCAAGGACAAAGTCGCATTAAGGCTCCATTTTTAATCCATTTTATAATTGTTCTCAAACCCAAGTGTCTCTAAAGAAGGGGCTATTCTACTGCCAAGTTTTGGCACATTCTCATTGCATAGCTGCATCCAGGACAGCTAATCTTACTCTTAGGGAGTGATAACAGGCTGGTTCTGGCTGTGCTACGTTAGCCAACATGCCTGCCAATGGCCGTTAGTCCAACCCATAGGCTGCATCTAAACAGCGAGTGACATTCAGTCACTGATAAAATTAGAATGGAAACTTGCGTTGCCACACAAACCGGTTAGTGTACGTTGCATCTTGTACAGCCCTGCTGTATGTTCATGTGTCAGACAATGACATACCAAGAGGGACACGTGTGGACGTGCTTCGGAGACCAAGGGAACTTGCACAGTGGTGTCAAGCATTCAGTGAGCAGAAAATACAGGACTTTTGGAAATTAGTAAATGTGGCTATTTTAGTGTGAACGGATAGGAATGGCTATGCGCAGGTATATATATGCTGGGTATACAAGGACCAGTGCGGGTAAGTAAAACCCTCAAGTGCTACCCGGACAGAAAGGTCAATATGTAGGAATTCCTGGACAAAGGCATGCATTGCAGCGTCCCTACCCCCCTCAAATCATCCATTACTCCTGTCCTCAAGAAACCAGTGGTCACCTGTCTCAATGACTACCGGCCCACTGCATCGATGGCAGTCATCATGAAATGTTTCGAGCAGCTGGCCAAAACTCACATCAACTCCTCCCTCCCTGACTCCTTATATCCTCTCCAGTTCGCTTACAGATCAAACAGGGCCACAAAGGATGCCATCGCCTTTGGTGACACATACCGCCCTCACCCACCTGGAGAAAAGGAACGCATTCATGAGAATGCTCTTCATCGACTACAGTTTCGCAAGGAATAGCATCATGCCTTCTAAGCTCGCCTCCACGCTCGATGATCTCGGACCGGGGATGCCCATTCGCAGATGGACTTTCAAGTGGGGGGGGGACACCCCGGCTCATCTATATCAGCGATGCTGAGGTGAAACGGGTCAGCAGTTTCGAGTTCCTCGGTGTAAACATCACAGAGGACCTCTCCTGGACAACGTGCACAGACACTGTGGTCAGGAAAGCTCGCCAGTGGCTCTACCCCCTGAGCAGGCTGAAGAAGTTCAGCATGAACGCCAACATCATCTCAACCTTCTGCTCAACTGAGAGCTTGCTGATGTGCTGCCTATAACCAGAATATCAGCCGTTCAGTCTGTTATAGTAATACCATGACTGCTTGGACTACCAGACTCAAGAACAGTTTCTACCATCAGGCTATCAGACTCCTTAACTCCAACACTTAAACATTCCATGTTGCACTGTTACTGTGTGCAATGAGAACTGTGTAACAACTAACTGGTACATCGTGCAATTATTGGTACTTACACGTCACTTTCTCCAACATACAATACTGATGCCTGCTCTGCACCCCCCCCCCCAGTAATCTGCACATACATTCCTTTTTTATGACATTTTATTTCTTTTTCTTATCCTATAAGTTTATTTAAATATCTACTTTAAATATCTTCTGCAGGTCTCCATTGCTGACAAATTTGTTTCTTATTTTTGTTCTCATCCAACACTTTTCATTGTAATATTGATCCTGTGTTAACAAGCACATGACAGTAATGAACTGAAACTGAGCTCAGCTATATCTGCCTTAACGTGTTGTGTTTGTGAGTCAGTGGCTGCATCTGCCAGTAATTAATTGGCCGTGAATATGGACTGTGGTGTAAGTTTGCCAGAGGTGTGAGTCCTTTCACAATCCTTCCTAGAAAAATGACTTTCTGTCGCAATGCCTTATATCTTATAATAATAGATCACTAATGCTTGTGTAAGCTAAGGTGTAGAAGTCAGTCTCACCTACCGTGGTAATCAGCATATAGGAGATGTAGTTATCTCAGTGGACTGCTGTAATGAATGGTAGGCTGGTTGTCTTCGGGCACACAGCTTCCAAGTTAATAATCTTTACGGACCCTAATGCACTGCAAATCGCATTTTAGAAATGCAGATGTCTGTTAAATTTTTGAGTCAACTCTTCTTGACGTTCACCTTACATAGGTGAGGTCGTGCTTCTGCGAGTTTTGATATTTACCGTGGCAGAGAACTTTCTGCTGAGTGTAAGGGCATTGAAACAAAAACACGATTCATAATTATAACTGGTACTGCCTGGTCTGTGTGGATGGTATAAAATGACATGGCTAGTAATTGTATGTAATGCTTTCATGCACACTCCTCTAAATTCCTCTAATGCAATTTTATGTTCACGTTCCATTTATGTTTTGAGTTGAAAGTCATTTAAAAAAAAATCACTTACTTGCTCATTGCGGAATCCATCTTGCAGCAAACGCAAGTATGAATACATATTGTATTTATGCTGCTGTTGTCCTATTCGAAGACTGTCAATGTAGGCCTTGATTTCAGGGAGAAATGCGACAAAACAACCCTGTTTTTTGACGTTTTTATTTTGCTGAAGTGGTTATTGAAAATGGGTGGTTAAATAGATCTCAAGGTTAAGGACACTGGCAAAAAATAACAAATAACCTAATAATTAACTGCGTAAGAAGTTTATACAAGGTCCAGGAATCATCAGTTCAGCTCTATAAATGGTAATTCTTTGTTTACTCCGAGTAATTAGCTATGCCTCCATCTTCCAGATGCTTGTTCTGGACAAGGTTGCAGGGGATTGGACCCCATCCCAGGCTGCACCAGGCGGGGATACGTGCTGGCTGAAAGAGAAGTCTGATGCATGGCACATACATTATTTAGAGAAGCCTAACTGTGGATGGGGTGCGGACTATGGTAGATGTGGGACTTGAACCCACAACCCTGTAGGGGTGAAGTTGCAGTGCTGCCTATTGAACCTTCCCATAAACATAATATATATGTATGTGATACACAGATTTTGATAGTTTCAGCCCTAGCTTTTTGCTAATGATCTAGCTATTTCTATAGTAATTGTCTTGTATTTGATGTCCTCTCTGTTCTACTTGTCATACGTTAACAGCAAAAGAAAATGAGAATACACTTGCAAATAAATAAAGTATAGTCAGTGGTCAAGGTGTGAAAATATAACTCGGGCAAAAAATAAAGCATTTTATCATATCTCCAAATGGCGTTCGACTGAGAGGTGGATCAGTGGGTCGTACTTATGTGTAAAGCATCACCTGGCTCTCTCTCTCTCCACACAGTTTGGCTCGTTCATGCACTTGCTGTAGGGCAACGTTTCGCAAACCATTACTCAGGGAACTGCAGACAGTCCACATTTTTGCTACTTGCTGGAAAGGAGGGAGCAAAAATGTGGACCATCTGCGGGTCTCCAAGAGGCAGGCTGGGAAACACTGATCTAGGGGAATGTGCTACAGTACCTAAGGGCCATGGGCTCCCAGCTGAAGGCTCACCTAACGACCAAACAGGAAGTGAGCCTACAGGCAGACCTCAGCTCGCTTACTTCCTGTTGTGTCCCGTCGTTTCCCCCAAAGCCTGAACTGAGTGACAGGTTCCTGTCAGGAGATGAATACATGAGAACTGACCTCATTTTTAGTTTTAATATTGTAACGATGCTGATCCATTAATTATCATTTCGTCTAGCAGCTTAGTATCATCCTTTTATCTTCAGTTTAGTAAACGCTGACATAACATGAGAGATTACCAGTATATAAGCTGAATATAGAAAATCTGCAGATATTGTTGGCGTTTGTTTTTCTCGTCGTCCTCTGTTGGAAATTGCCTTTCTCTCTTTTCCTGACTCCTGAATAATAGTGTTCTAAAAATACAGGCAAAGTAAGGCTGTTATTCTAGTCTGACATCCATAAGTTTCATGTACTTCAATAAATAAAGGGAAAATCTGCATATTTTCCACCATATTAAAACATTTGTCACACAACTGAAAATTCCAGAATGGTTGATCATCTAAATTCCTGTTATGTAAATGTATTTCTGTCTGCAACTAGTTAGCTAACCATTAAATATCCGTTAAAGGTTTGAAAAGCCGTTAAAAATGTGTCAGACTTAAGAGAATCTTAATTTGTCATGTTGGAAGCCCTTAGGATTGTTGTAACGCTGTAAAGTCCAATGTATTATGCTCTGTTGGCTACTCTGCAACATATACAAAATTTCATCAATAAGTTATTCTGCCAAGGAGTGAATACTGACAACAGCTTTGCCTAAACACGACACCTGCCTTGGTTAACAGACAGATTTCGTTCCGTTAGAATAAGTGTGGGTGAAGAAAATGTGATGATGTTAATAATTAGCTGCGCTCTTTAGGCAATTGCGTTTTTACAACTGGATGGTGCGGCTGCAGCAGAAGAGAAACAAGTTGTAAATAACAGTTGATAAGGTCACTTCTTAAAAATCTTTTTATTAAAGGGTAAATCTCAGTCGTAAACATTTCGCTGGATGTTCTGCTTTTTCATTATGGTTCTGTTCGGTCGTATATTTCGAGCTGCAGCAGAGTCATTAAAGGTTAAAAGTCCACGGAGAGCATTACAGCAGATTACCGCGGATTATGATGCACGGCTCTCCCTCCCTCCAGGCACTCGTCTCGGCAGACCGGGCTCCCCCTCAGCATTCGGTTTCTTTGGTAACGGCCGCGGCGCTGCCGTCTCCTTCGGCGAACAAGCTCTCGGGACATTCTCAACCTGCAGGGGGGGTCACACCTAGATGGTTGTCACTCAGAGGATTGTTACTTTCGTGACCCTCCATAACAGGGTCGCCCGGAATACTGCTGTGGTAAAGAACGGAGATTCAATCGGCAGGCTGGTACCCTGGAGGCAGCTAATTCTAGACCGCGAGTGAGGATGGTGCCCAACCTGAATGGCCCAGATACTGTAATATATATAAAATTAGGTACTTGGCTGGCGAAGTTCTGAATGGTGTGGGGATTAAGTATTATTTTTTAGAAGTTATAGGGCACTGTGACCTTAAGGATGGATGGGCAGTTAGAAGATATTAACTCCTGGCTGTGTTTGCCTGATGTTTTTCTTGCTGAAACACTTTTATACATTTGAAGTAACTATGCTAGGAATTAAAAAAAAAAAACAAAACAAAACACTGTCCATTCTGCACAAGATTCTGCGGAGACCAAATTCATTAACTGGGCATTTTAAATGTCATATTTCAGGCTTAATGTCTCCATGACTGTCCCTTTAAATTATCTGCTATAATAAAAGAGCAACGGAAAAGGTATTGAAATAAATCGCTTCATGTAACATTTTACAAAATAATTACTCCACATAAGGGACATGATTTCTTTCTTCATTAAACTAATTGTGAGAGTGGTGTTAATGATTTTATATGCTGTTCCCTTTCAGTGTCAAAGATTATATGACTAATACTCTGTTGAAAAATATTTTTTCCATGGCATTTGTTCATTACACAAACATGAATTTGAATGTTTACATACGTAAAATGACGCTCACCTAATAATTTTGTTCTATTAATAATAAGATACCATTTAGTGAAAAGCGCTATTAGACATTAGGATACCGTTCAGTGAAAAGTAAAAAGCTAGTTGCTGCAGTCATGACTTACTGCCTTGTGTGGCTTAGAGATACCCAGCGATATGACTAATAAAGTTTTGGTTTCAAATCTTAAATATGGCAACAATGAATTTGTCTGTTTATGGCATCTTCTATAGATTATAGCCTTACTCACATGGGTGTGCTTTGATCCTAATTAGCTTCCTGCATGGTAGGGTTCCTTTGTACTTGCATTAAATTGGTACCTTAGCCGTTCATGACTTAAACACCACATTCTAAACTGTATCTGGACTTGATGGCTGCAGTCACACCGGATTCATTAATTAAAGCTGAACAATCATGCACACTGCTATTCCATTTATGGTGCTTCCCTACCTCATGCTTCCAGGGATAATTTAAGAGCTCCCTGTTATTCCTTACTGGATGGCTGGTATGCAAAATTAATGGATGGATGTAGTTGCTATGAAATTTATTAGAGATGAAATGCTGTTTTAGGTACTAATTTAAATTGCTCATACCTGAACATTGATTTTGTGCTTCTGCTTAAGTGTAATATCCCACGGTAATTGGCACGAATCCCATATGTATAAATAACCACAGATCCAGCTATAGTAGAAACCGATATTGATACGTGTGTAATTATAATTACCGATCAATTAATTGTAAAGTTAATGATGATAACAGAGACTGAGACATTTCTTGGTTGGTAGATAAAGAAGATTAAATCACATGTGACCCGTAAAACTGTGTACCTGAAAAAGCCACAGTGCATACTTTGGTGGCTAAAGGGCGCACACGTTCGTGCTAATGGCCTGGATCTTGTGATGTACTAGTGTTTGTTATGTTTTCGAGGACCTTTAGAAATATGCCAATTAGAAGAGCCCCCCTTTGTCTGCACTCCCGTCGCTTTCACGTGCATTTCCAGCCTTGCTGGACGCTTCCGATCTGATAAAGGCCAACCTCCGTAGATGTGAACATTAATGCAGCGCTGCCATAGTCTTTCATCATTGGCGTTCTGTAACATTGCATTCGCCAGTCAAACAGAGCAGTGAATGCGTCATGTTTCACCCTTATAGGTGATTTCGGAGTGCCCCCCCCCCCCCCATCTGCCAGTGATATGCAGCACACAGCCCTGGACCATGGGAAGAATTTACAAAAGCCCACATGTAACGCATCTCCTACAGCCTGACGATAAAGTACATTTTAATTCCGGCCTGCAATGACAAAATAAACTCAACAGTTAATCAGCTGTTAAAATGGCCCCCTGGCACCATCTGTGATTGCGGTGATGCTTATTTTATTTATTTCTCCCCCTTGCCACACATCTTCATCATAATTGTTATTCTGGATTTATAGTACCATCCCCCAGGACGGGGAAATAGTGTGATGTTTGTCTCGGGAAACATGCCGTCACCTCCAGGCTAACTGTGTACAGCAGATGGAGCCTCAGCTTTCGGGGGTTACCGTAACAACGGGTAGTCTTGCAGAAAATTCTCGTACAGGTCCGTGGTTGCTATATTATGTTTGTATGGAGGCTTTACTCTCTGATTCACGGAGCCAATTACAGAGAAGCACGGGGGTTGATGTTCATAATCAGTAATGAATATTTAAATTTTAATTAGCCTATTTTTAGTTTTAGTTTAAAGTAAATTTGTGTCCTGGTGTAAACATTCTGTACTTTTGTTGTCACATAAAGGGACGGGAAAAAAAATCATGTTTGCACTGCAAAGCTGTATAAACAATTGATAATTAACTAAACTTATTCCAAAGTTGGCCGAATGAAATTAAAGAATCTAATCGGCATCGATGCTTAGCTCAGTCAAAGGCGCAAATTAATTTTTCTGTGAAGTTCGCAAATTGCTTCCAGTTTTGCCTGTGTGACGTTTGCTCAATAAACTGTATTTCCATAAAAATTGCGAAACACTATTGTAATGAAAGACGAAGTAGGACACAACTTGTAAGCTCAATGTGGGTGTTGGTGTGGCTTCAGCATTCAGAGGGACCAAGTCAGCCCCAAACCCCTATTAGTTAGGAGATGTTCTTATCTTTCAAACCCAAATCAACACCCTTGAAACTCAACATGTTTATGTGTATGTAATATTACTCTACTAAACCACTAGCTACCCACAGTTGCCAACATACTTAAACGATTAACCATTTTTACATTATAGGACTGTGGTAATTGTAGTTAACAGTGAATCACGCCAAGGTCTTACCTCATCTTCTTTCTTAACTCTGTCCCTAAGGCTACAGAGACCAGCGAGTGGTGTTTCTCACACGGTCTGGCAAACCATATTGTGCCTGGCTTTGCTGTATCTGGCTGTGGATTCACAGATTTGGCATTAAACTTTTCTATCAGAGACTGTTTGGCATGAAGCATCTCTCGTGAATTTCAGCAAGCTGGCTGAGCTACGGTTCGATGTTGCCCAGACAAACTGCACCTTGTCTTCTCTGTGTCTTTTTATAACCGAGGTGCTATCTCCAGTTTTCAATGAGGAATGCTTTATTTTTTTTATTTTCCCTGTCATATCACGTCTCTCAGAATTCTCAGGTGCCCGCCGATGCTTCACAACGGGAGGTGACATCTCTGAGGTAACCAGTGGACAACCTGCCCAGTAGAGCTGTCTGTGGCCTTCTAATCATACAAGCAGCAGGAGTGCTTAATGCTACCTGGTGTGACGTGGATCTTTGCGATTCCATTTCATCAGAGAAAGACCTTCTTGTCTCCAAGCACACAGGCCACATTAAATTGTTCTTGAAGCCGGTGGAGCCTTCTGATGTTCCACCTTTATTTATGTGGAACGTGGACACTTAGCTGCTGTTAGCACTTACGATAAGGCCCAACCCATAAACAGGTCTGTCACACCATGAAGCAGTCATGCCACTTTCTCTGTGCTTCTAGCAGTCACTTTACAATGCAGGTCTGTCAACCCGATAAGAAACATCTGGTAATGCTTGAAGTTCTCCAGAAATATCTTCCTAGAACTTATTCCAATGTCCATCCACTCACGGTGGCAGTTGTTTGCTTAGGTGATTTTTCACTCTGGTTGTGGTTCACAGTTCTATGCTGCAAAACACACGGTTCTTTACGTGCCTACTGCCTCTCTATGTCTGGAGTAAATCGTACAATCTACTCCGCTAAATGAAATGGCTCTGTGCGCATTAAGCACAACATAACAATGCCATCCATCGTCAAACATTTATCCTAGGCAGGGTCACCTGCAGCCTACAAGGGTTAAGGTTGAGATGTTAGTTTCACTTTTGAAATAGCAATTAGCATAGCTGCACGTCGTGGGAATGTGGGAAGTATCTGTAATACTCTGAAGATAATGAGCATAAGCATGGAAATTCCACACACACAAGCAGTGTCGTGCAAGTTCTCACTCAAGGACTAGGTCAAAGCTCAGTTCGCACAGATTAAAATTCACATTCATAGTTCACAATCATGTGTTCTGATTTTTTTTTTATGAGCTGCTTTGAATATAAACTCTACATTTTTTGTGCGTCAGCTCAAATATCACCAGCATCACCTACCATTAAAAAAACTCTTGGAATTTATTGATATAACCAAACTATTAGTGTCAAGACCAGCGCGTCGGAGCATATCAACGCTGACGGAGGCAAGGAACGCTCGAGAAATCAAGATCATCACACAATAATTTTCCAAGCCATGATTCTGAGACACCATAATACATCATATGTCATTACAATATGAAAGTTGTTTTTCCCTATCATTGCTACTGGTGTGTGAGCGTTGTTCACCAGGCTGAATGACAGACTCATTTATTAGTTGCAAACTGCCTCACACAGTTCACCAAAAATATGTTCAATAAGCGTATAAAGCGTGTTCAATAAGTGGTGCTCAAATAACACATTCATGTACAACGTTGCACATCAGGTAGGGGTGAGGTTCATAACCCCAACCTAGTCAGTGTGATGCAACAGTGCTATCCACTGTGGAACCATACTACCCTTCAATGGCTTTTTCCCGCCTCTTGTTGTGGAATGTAAGTCTTCATAAGACCTTGAACGTCTCCCCTTCTTCTGGCATAATAGCCTCCTCTAAGTTGTTGCGGAATGACTTTTGTGAAGAAAAGCTTGTTTTCGTTCTGATCTTAATTGGATTTCACACCCCCGTCTTGTGACACTAACCTTGAACAGTTTCGGCTGCATTATTTGAGTTTCCTGGGTCTCCTGTGGAAAAGAGGTATGCTGATCTGACCGTCTGTAGTTTCTGGATCTTCAATGTCCAGTTTATGATGCCAGTAGTGGTATCGTCAGGTATTTAAGTGTTCTGAAGTACACGTGCCGTTCTCCTAAGTTCCATGCTCCATACTCAGAAGAGTTCGTCACGCTCTAATGCAAGATCTTCTGCGGCTGTCAAGGTTTCCAGGCAAACACAGCTAGATGGTATAGCCCTTGAGGAGCTGTGACAGGCAGCACCTCATAGCGGCAGCCGAAGAATGAGCTGCTCGAGGATAATCACGAGCGTGGGGCTGTGCAGTGGCCCTTTTCACTTTTGTGTCGGCCGTCTTGTATGGCAACGGAGCCTCCTTGGAGAAAGTTCTTGAAGGAGGCATTGTCCCTAATTAAGAATCTTCCCGAGCATTACACCACACTGCTTTGTCTGAACTGTGGTGCCTTTGGGTGACAGGTGTAATAATACATGCATTGAGAGACATAGCTGATCCATCTACTTGGCCTATCTAAGCATCTGATTGGAACTCTGATGGCGGCATTGCACTACGTACACGTGGGTGCCTGTCCAAAGGTGTCATTAATGGTATACCAGAAATGATAGTGACATCGCATTTCTGCTTTGGGACACTGTGTAACAAAAAATTGCATCACACTTGTGTGCACACATCATCATTATTGGCAATTTGACACTTATAGCTGCACTTCAAGTCTAAACGATGTACCCCGCTGAAATTCTCAATTGCCTGGCAGTAATTGCAGATTCTCCTTTTTCCTTTTGAAGGCCCGTTCTTGGACTTAGCCTCGTGACCTGATCTGTTGCAGTAATGACATGTCTCGTCTGAGCTTCTCCTCCCGCTTGAACTGTAGTTGTTTGCCATTTTGTGACGCTTTTGCTAAATAAATGCACGGCAGCTTGCGACAGTAAATTAGCTTACTGTAGCGTAGCTTACGTGGCAGTAGCCATTTTGACAACTCGAGTCAGGCTAACCTCCGAGTCGGCATGTGGAGAACATGGCTTTCTTCTGGGGCGGAACGTAGTGAGACTTTAATCCTCCCCTCCCCCATCCATGACAATCGACAAACCCCTAGGCTTCGCATGCTTTAGAGTTGCAGTCGTCTTTGCATTGTTGTGTTGTGACCTTTGGCACATCCTTCGGAAGAGCACACTGCAAATCTACTACATATATGCAATCTTACAGCAGTCTTGCCAATTAGCCCAAATTTAAATTGACCTTGATTAACTTTGCATTCGAGGTCTTGTATTTGTAGGTCCCCGGCAATCTATCCGAGCCTCTCCAGCGTTTTGTCAGCCATCCGTCGTTAGCCTGCTTGCTCAGCACCTCAGTAGCAATGAGCTAATGCTTCTTCATCGGGTTCATGCCGATTTTACAATAGGCATCGGCGTTGTATGTAGTCTTTCTGCATTTCGTAATTGGTTTCCTCACAGTGTAGGGGACCCTGTTTGTTGCCGTTTGACAGACCTTAAAGAAAAAAACTCATTTAAATGTTAATTTGCTGTACATTGTTAAGTGTTGTTCATGCCAAATGTTGGCAGTTGATGAACTGCATCTCAGTTGATGTCACGCCCTGCATACAGGCCAGGTGATGATCTCCTAGTTTTTTTCCTCCTTAAACTACAGGGTGCATCGTTGATGACATTAATGTGCCACTAGCCAAGGATTCATCTTTTCCATGCAAAAGCTTAAACAGGGTTAAGACCACACTATTCACAATGGCCCATTCTATGATTTACAGCCTCCATCTAGAATGGGCTTCTTGACAAGTCAAGCTTCTCAAGCTGTGGGGAAGCGTAACGTCAATGACACATCAGAGACAGTGTGAAGTGGGATATGTGTGTTTTTCGGGGGGGGCATATGACGCATGGCTGCCAGTGGAGCCTGCAGACTAGCCTGAGGGGGGGGAGGGGGGGGGAATCTCCCTTGAGATGGAAACAAGCCTAAGTAACAGGGACATCAGAGAAAACAGGGCTCTCACTGACATGGATCATGGAATCGATACTGATGGAAACACTAAAACAAGACAATCAACGCAAAGATCCAGAGTCCGCTTGCACCCCGTCGGCCGCTAACAGGAAGTGACACGGCCTGATGGCCGCAGTCGAAGGCCTGCTGCATGGGATGCCGAATGGGCTGGTTTAATCTCTCCGGCTGTCACCTGTACGCGTCTCCTTCGCCAACTCAAAGGTTCGCGAAGACCCATGACTCTTATAGCTTTCATGTGGAGGTTGACCTCAATCTTTGGGATGCGTGATTATAAAGTGATTAATGAATCAGAGCTCGCACAAACTTTCCTTTTCACGGGAGCTCGGTTGTGCTTCCCAATCCCACAATCCTTTTCTCATTTCCTATATGATTGTTCTAAATAACAAGAGTGGACACAAACCAAAAGTGTATTTAATTGCGTAATGGCTGATGAAGCTCAAGGGCCTAAAATGCTGCCTGAGTTTTGCGTGAGAGGTAGAGAAGTCCGATTGGACCCGTTATGCTCCTTTAGCCTGGGAACAGCAGCCGGATTCTGTAAGTAAAGCGTCAGATTGATCTCTGCATATTGTCAATTACGTGACATTAACTGTCTCCTTGGGGATATTACCGCTGATTTAATGGTTACTTCTCAACTCTAAATAATAGATCTGAATGGCACAATGACTTTTGCCTATTGATTTAGTGGTTACAGGCCAGGGAAATTCAAGGGTGGTTATTGCTGTACATAGTATACAGTTGTTACTGAAATGTACAACATTATCTTTATCTAAAAAAAGGCAACTCCAGGAACAAGGTTTAAATTGAGAATATTATATGTTGGTTTTTGTTTGTGTCCATAGCTATCTGTTTCTCGGGAAATTAATGCTTGTCTGATTTGCTGTGGTGCAGAATACACCATAGAAGCACAATTTAGAGATATTATATAGACATATAACAATTTATACACAATGTAACACACTTCTTCCATCATAATCCAAACAGCATCTTGTATTTAGTGAAGCATTTTGAAGTTATTAGAAATTGTATGTTTTTTAACAGTCAGTGTAGCGAATACCAGCATGATCTTTCAAGTTAAACACTTATTTAATCAAAACCAACATGTATTTTTACAAATAGCCTATTTAAAACAGACATTTGCACATGAGAGACATGTTTAAAGAACGGCATAAACCCATAAATCAAACAGTATGGAATTCGGTTATCTAATCACCGTGTTAAATGGACTGTAGGCCTACATTAACATCTTCCCTTTGTGTAGCCTGTTACTAGGAAATTATTAGGAGGCGCACAATATTGAGAGCACACTGCCACCTGCAAATGAAAACGATATATATACTGCTGGGACTTCGAGAACTTTCTCAGGCAGATTTTTCTCAACTTACTTGCAAGTTACTCAGTTTGGTACAGAAATGCATAGACACTGGGCTTCGCGAAATATCTTTAACAGTTTGTAAGAACATCATTTTGAGGCTGTATTAGTAGTAAATCTGCTGTTTTCTGACATGCTAACTGTATGTAGTTTGCACCAAAAAATCCCTTATCGCCCCTGTGTAGTCCTTGTCGATTCCCCAGATAGCACTGATCAAATAATGTCTTGGTATACTGCGGTGGCATGTGACTCCTCACGGCTTACATGATTGGTGGATTGTGTCACACAATCATATCAAATGTCCAGTGCTGACTCTTTCCATCATATTTCGAAGGCGTTGCAATTTTGAATCCACTGGTGCCAAAGAGTTGGTAGCTGCCTTAATTGGTCCTTCAGCTTTCCCAGGAGGCTTTTCAGTACTCTTTAGGGAGCCCCACAGCTAAAAGATGATGTCATCACTGGTTTTCCAGTGAAAGCTGAAAGCATAAATCAGAGCCTGTTCTTTTCTGTCAAGGTTGTTGTACATGCCCCCTCCCTGAGATGTTTGCATTGCGTGACATGGCACAGCCCGTCACACAAAGCCAGCTTCCCCCTTTTATGGTCAGCAGGTATTAAACCTCATTTTTGTCAGCCTCGCAAAAAATACGGTGAGATGCACTTTGGGTTAAATGCGACGCGCGCATTAACAGCCTGCAGAGGCGCCAGCTCCACTCTGATTGGCCGATGGATGACTCAGGGACGAGTAGGGCCCTTATGTCTGCGAGAACAGGGGCGAGAGCTATGTCAGTTTGTGCGAGCCTTGCCCAGAGTGCCAGTCAATCACAACGTGGGTGAGATTCAGATGGATGCCTGGTCTGCGACTCACTCTGCTGCCTCTAGGGGGCTTCTGAGGAAACTCCACAGACATGTTCATGTAGTAATATTTTAATCGCTCTGTTTTATCTGTTACATGTTGTGGAACTGAGGACGCTCTCTGGATCCAGGCCCTTAAAGGGGATTTGCATACAAATCATGGCTATTCTGTTTATGAATAATTAACAATGAGTTAGTAAATTCAACTTCTCCAATGCATTCATTTCAACATTAAAGTAAAGCTGTAAAGCCTGAACCTCCGCATACGATAACAGAGATAAAAATAATGGTCGCTGAACACTAAAACCACTACTTCCAGGGCACCTATTTTAATTAAAGAATGCCCCAGCAATCGTTAAGGCAATGGCATTGTGTCGCCCCATTTTTCTCAGCAAAAACAATTTGCCATTACCGACGCAGCTCGGAAACATTTCGCATGTTGCAGTTTGTCGAGGGCAGGCAAATGCGACGTCACATTAATCGGGAAAAAACAGTATCTGTGTGATAACATCAGCTCTTCCTCTCTGCCAGCGAGGTGCTGTTAAACTTTCAGAGAAAGAGAATTGGGCTGCACATGTGGCATTCCGACATGCAAGTTATAAATATGCAATCTTTTTATAATAAATATAAATGATTGTTTTCAGATTTACTGTACAGTGACATTGCAGTCACACCTCGATGTGTGACTGGTATAAAAATCCCGTGATGTGATTAGCTGCTCGCAGTTCCTGATTATTCCTGTGAGAGGAGCCAGAGAGCAGCTGTGCGTGGCCCAATGACAAGGCATGGCCGCAACACACTTCACATTGTCAGAAGTCGGAATGGGGGGGGGGGGGGGGGCCCGGGGGG
>JABFEB020000041.1:11830592-11843850 GCA_019775895.2 Stomatorhinus ivindoensis
GGGGGAGGGGGAGAGAAGGCTGTAAGAGAACCCAGTCCTGAAGAGTGATTACTTGAGACATACAGCGATGAGCCTGGCACCACAGCTGTGAGTAGCAGAGGACGGATGCTCCGTGTGGTCTGTGATCCTAGTACCATCAGAGGGTGCGGCTCACCCCTGGTAACTGCAACATGGTGTTATGCTACCGCCAGGGGAGCAGTGTAATGCCCAGTGGATTAAAAATGATGTGGAAGGCTGTTGGTTCAAATCCCATGGACAGCCAGGTAATTTCACCCTTGGGCCCCTGAATGTGGTCCTTAACCCCAACTGCCCTGCTTTCTTGCTTATACGTCCATCTCCTGAATAAGTAAATGTACTAAATTATCCCGGAAATGGAAGAAGGGTACATGTTACACGTATGATTTCACTGCTGGATAAGTAGTGAAAGGCTGGCATCCCATCCAGATTGTACCCCTACCTTTGTTAAAATAAAAGCCCATTAAAATAATGGCTGATGGGTTTTTCTGTACTGTGGATCTTGCCTATTGGCCAAGCTTAACAGCAACGAGTACTAAATTACAACAAATGGCTCCCAATTTATCTTCTTAGGTAAGTACGGCTTTTATGTTACTTGGTTTGAATCCTGAAGTGTGTCTCTGCCTGCCTGTCGACATCACCGTTTTATGAGGAACTTTGCAGAAATGCCGTGGAAAGACAATTCACAGCTGAGGTGGCGGGCTCTTGTTTTAGGCTGTGTGTGTGTGTGTGTGTGTGTGTGTGTGCAGGGCGTCCTGTCAGTGAGATCCATCACCGTCAGCCCTTCTCAGAGCGTGTGTTTATCAGTCTTCCCACACATCTGCACTTACCCATAAACCATGCAGGAGCGGGAACCTGAGTCTGCAGCTTCGCCTGAATATGCATCCATGTTCCCTGGCGTCAGCTGAAACACGGGGCTAACATTCATGTTATAGGTTATTAAAGTCCCCCCTCTCTCCTGCATTTTGATGGCAGCCACATTTCCAGGGGGTGTGTATAATCCTGAAAAAGGTGCTGGTTTTAATGATGATGATGATGATGAGAAATTATTTTTCTCTCCAAAAAGTATTTTCGATTGTTAATATTGACATTATTATGACATTTTGTATATCATCCGGGTGCCTGTACAATAGAACATAATGCATTTAAGATCCTAGGATGTGTTACAATCTTTCAGCACATACCAAATTTCAGTATGTTCATCAGTATGTTCATCAGTATGTTCGTCGTATGCACCCCTGAATCGTCTTCCTCTGTCTACCACACACTCTGTGGTTCTTATCCCGTTGCCCTTCTGAGACACATGGCTGCGTAAGATCGGAAAGCCTTTGCACACGGCTTGGCATAGCCAGTCGACCAGACTGTTGCCCGGGGTAGCAGAAAACCAGAAGGTGACAAGAAGAGAACAGGTATGTTTAGATGCGTTAGATTCTACATAACAAAGCTTGGGCTCAGAGCGCCGGCTCGGCCATCTGTGGTCACCCTGAAGCATTTGTTTGGCGCGGGGTAAGGGCCAAGGGCCTTTCTCAAAGGCCCAAGGGAGATGCTTCTTCGCTGCTGAGAATGGGCATCGAACTGATGACCTTCCGACCACAACACCAAGGCTTAGCCCAGCGAGCCACAACCCACCCCCCTAGAGGGAGTGAACCGCAACATTTTAGCCGAAGTTCATTAGCAGAGGTCAGAGATTTTGCTCACATACTCCCCTGTGTTAGCAACCCTGGCTTCACAATCCACTTACCTTGGAAGTATTATTTCTGCACATCCTCCCCTCTCTGGCTTTTACCGACTTCTGTACCCATTTGACGTAATGGCTTTTGAATCTGTCTAATTCTATTACCAGTGTAAGCCATGGAATTTACAGAGCAGACAATGTTACCATTTCCTTCAAGGCAAAATGAGCGACGTGGGAAAAGACAGTTTAGAGCACGGCTGGGAAGAAGCTCCTACTTTTTTTTCCCCCTCCCCTGGACCGTACGTTTGGCTCCAGATAATAATAATTGCTTCCTCGGAACAGCCATGTCTCTGAGTAATTATCCTTTGTTGGGGAAGATGGACAGGAAGTAAAGGCGAAGTGGGAGGCAGCCAAACGTGAGTGAACGGCGTGTCGCGGCGAGGCGAGGGCAGCCTGTAATCCAATAAAGCAAGAGGCTATAATGGCTCACCCAAAATATTAGCTGTACTCTGGTTTTCACCACTTGGACTCCGCTTCTGACATCGTTATCGGGCACTCTGGGGGCAGTGTGCTTCCCGAAAATAAATAGAATTGATCCAGCAATATAAAACAATGGTTTGCAGGTGCTTTATATGGATATGTGCAAGAGTAAAAAAAAAACTAACAAGAATACTTATGCTGGCAAATTAGTCGTCTGGATCTTGTTTTTTGTGTGTCAGTTTTCTTTTTTGGGGAAGAATGCTTTCCAGGCCTTCGCATGTACTGGGATTAATGGGAGGCCTGATTCTTAGGTCTGGTTGTTCTCCTGTTTTAATGACCCTTTTCTTATCTAAATAATTATTTTGCGTTCTAATGCACGCAGCCCTTTGTGGCCAAAACTGCTGATTCCTCCTGCTACCTTTGTGTTTCTGCAGAGGACTTTCTGTCTCCTGCCTGAGGATCTTCACATCGGGTTAGTGATTGCTCTCCCTCCCCTCCGTGTTAATTAACTGTTCATAGAAACATTAATATTTCCTCAATCAGCGCTTTGCAAAGGTTACGGTTCTGCAGTGTCCCTCTGTGGCATATTACTCAAAGCCGACATGCCATGACTGGTGAGGATTAATTCACCGGTGAAAAGACCCCTCCCTGCCCCCACTCCAGGGAGCCAATCAGGGAGCTTGTGCATCAGGTGACTGAAGCCACCTTCTCTGCACAAGCATGTGCAGCCATTTAGCCAATTTACCTACGTCGCCCCCCCATGTTTTATCTCGGAATTTCTATGCATGAATGACAAGTAATACGCATGTTATATTACTTAACCGTCTGCCTCACAGCCAACTTTGTTGCACACCTCCCACGGGAGTGCGGGTCAGTTTGTGGCAGTGCAGATTTTACATTAAACGGTTCTGTGTTACAGCGCTAAAACAGCAAACGCAGAAATGTCAGCTAAACCTTTCACGGATCAGTTTCTCACGCCAAACATTTATACTACACTGGAGGCAAATTCCAGAGGATTGTTTGGATGTATAAAACACACCTCGTTTGTATACTAGGCATAATTAGGCCACTGATAAATTTTTGACAATTTTATGATAGCTCATACCTTACCATACATAATCTTATTATGCGTTGTTCTCTAATTGTCAAGAATTTTATTTGCACCTAGCGGTAGAAAAGCAGTTTTGCTTTAATTTCTAAAATTCTTCATTATTACGTATTTGATTTCAGACACAGCGGCTTCAGACACCTTAAATTAAATCCTGAAGGCAACTTCAGGCTTTGCTCTGTTCATTGGAATCTTTATTACATTTATTTGTCTGACAGGCAATAGCTTGATATGCGTTTAATAAACTTAAGGATTGAATGTGGGTGTCGTATCGAGCGATATAAATTACAGTGGTAGTTTCCTTTATAGGGATCTGTGGTAACACTGTGTCTATGAACAGTCCGGTTCTAACGCAGCGCAAATGTACTGTGACGTAACTCCATTCGCCAACTTACGTTATAATTAGGAACCATGACAGAACCTTGATAAACTATCTTTTGGCCAAACATATATTCTATTAGCTGAATATCTGAAGTGATAAAGTGCATCAAAACAGTTTTATATTGAAAATAGACCAGCCATTGAGAAGCCAGAAAACATATTAATTTGTACCAACTGGATTCAAGCATTTGACCCATATCCTCTGGGCTTTGACCTCACGATTTAGTGGAATGTAATAAGATGAATGATAAAAGGAATGAAATCCAGTAGTGAATAAAATCCCAGAACGTGCCAGCTTCTAACATGAATAGGATGGGACGCTTTTCTGGTCCACGTCTGCCTGGCAGGGCAGCTGGGGCTCTCGTTCGGCCGGCAGGTCCGGCATGTGGGTGTCAGGCTTGCGGTAACGTGTGGGCGTCCCGGTCTGCACCCCGGCGTCACTTTGTGGTTACTTTGGCGTCTGGCCAATCATGCAGCGTGACCTTGTGTGACCCTTCTAGGTGGCTCTGCTTTCCGACCATTATTATCAGACACGGGTTTTATGCAGGGATTTTGGGCATATTAACACTTAACAAAACTTTAACAAAACTGAAGAAGATCTCTCAGATAATAAACTAGGCTGACTGCGAGAATATGTTATATCCCTTTACGAGTCAATTAAAGCATGTGACTAGGCAGTAAGCTGGCTTCTCTTTCAGACAGCCAGGCCTCTTGGCAGAAGATTGGATTTCCTTCCAGCATGCTCTCAGGTAGCCGTTTAAGAGAGTGCTAATCACCCGTTTTGCTATCTAGGTCAGTGGGATCCGTTTCGGAGAAAGGGGCGCTTTTTAAATTCGCACTATCGCGGAAAAGCGCGCCTTGAATCCGCATCGTAATCTTAGCTTTAATAAAATGGCATTCTATATAAAGACAACCAGTCGCGATGGGTGCACCAAGTCCAGCATCAGGCCAACGTATGAGTTAAGAATCAAAATTTATAAAACACAAGGTAAACTCTATTTATTATGCATAGTCTTATTTATACTCATTTCCCCACACGCTTATATGTGGCAGTTAATTTCGTCATAAGCAGTGCTATATATATGCTGTAATGGTAAAAGTAGCGTTTATATTGATGTTTGTACTGCGTACTTCATCGTCTGGCTTGACTATTTTGCCGAAGCTTTCAGGGCAAATAAACACGGAGGAAGGACAGCAGCACGAACTTGCGTTTGTCGGCGTATTACTTTAATTCAAGGTCCTAATTATAATTCATATAGGGGGAGACACGTCCCCCCCCCCATTGTTGACTCCATGCCTACGGTCTCGCTTTATTGTTGCTGGGAAAGCGCGGTGAGCGCGAGCTCTCAGGCAGCAGCTGAGACGTGACTCTGAGTTTCAGCCAAGATCTTAATGAGTTAATTGTGCGAAATGAAAAGGAAATGAAGCAATTGCCTATTTTGACCACATATTAAAAGCGCGGTGGCGTGCACCCCCTTTAAAATAACTATTTTCACAATGGCACTTCCTCGCAGCCTCCTAATGCAAGCAGCCCGCGATCTCACTTATCGCCAATGATGGCACAGGCCTCCCTTCTCGCTCCATGTCATCCTGCGCACCCTAATGGTCGTCCTTTCCTGGGACCCCTCCCGAAATGCCCTGAGTCACTGGGGCGCTGTTTTATTAAAAGAGGGACACTCATTAGTCTTTCAGTTGTAATAGAGCCTAATTACCCGCTCCAGTGGAATCCGTCTCCCAGCCAGCGTGTGGGCGCTGGAGAGGCAACGAGGCGATGCAAAACGAACCTAATCTGTTTCCGAGATTTATCTTACCCTAAAATAATAACATATCGGATCGGGGGCGGTGTTATTTTCGTAGCGTGTGGGTCAGAGGGAGCTCTCTGATATTTAGTGTCACTGTGCAGGTTTCTGGATGCCCACGCCACGTATTTAAAAAATAAAGAAAGGCGATGGCAGTAAAGTGTCATCGCGCCACCCTTCAGTGACAGGCCGTCATCTTCACAGCTGATGTGCTCCTGTGTATCAGTATACATTCGCAAGCTGTTTTTGCAGGTTCTGAATCACCCGCGTATTTTGGGTTTGATATATATCGGCCTGACCTCTCATAATATATAAACGTAACATTTACAGTGCCGAATTCCATATCATGTACCTCGAGTTAAATTTAAGGGAAATAAAATTAAATATGCAATAGCCTAGTATTTCGTTTGGACCATGTGGCAGAAGCTGATAAAAGCGGGTGTCCCCTTAGCAGATTCCCTGTGCTGTCAGTGTGAGCCTTATGCGTCGTTCCAGAACCCCTCTCGTCACATTGTCTTAAAGAAACCAAAAACATATCTGAGCTGCTCTTCAAAGGCGTTTTTAGTCAGATGGGGGCTTTATATCGACCCCCCTGTCGCACAAGGTTACGGTACGCGCCTGTCACTTCGCCCGTGCGAGCAGTACGCAGCCTTGGACACTTTCACGCACTTTTGCTTGCGGTTTAAAGGTGAAAAAGCACAGGACATAGTGGAGCCAGCGATCATTACAAGCCTCCAAAGCAATAATCTCCAGGCATTAGATTCTGGGGTTGGGTTAAAGTTTGCATTAGTAGGTTATATTTTATATTCAGTGTTTACGGCTGTCTAATGCTGTTTCATATCTTATTTTAATGAAATGGTGCACTTTTCTTTGCGACATGTGGATGCTGTTGGAGGTCGGTTTATTCATTTCAGCATTGTTTTTCATGCTGACATACTGTAATAGATTATCAAAAGGAGAGGAGGTCAAGCAGAGCTTGTCTCTGCCGTATCTTCCCCGTAAATCCACTCACTTCAGAGCCGCCACAGAAGCCTTATCTTACTGTCCCCGCTCATCCACCTGGCACCTGCAGACCTTCCCTCAAAAACAAATGTCTCCCTTGAGCCATGGTTTCGCGTCCCGTGCGGCATGCTGGAACCTGTAGTTATGATTTAAGGGCACGTCTGTTGGACCATTGCGTTGGACCCAGCGGTGACAGGAAATTCATCATAAAAATGTGGCAATCCAAAACATCATCTCATTGTCAAGTGCAGCTTATTATGATTGATGACTCACCACAGTAAAACATAACAGTAAAGTGCAATGACTACTCCATTATTTTATATATTTTGAAAACCAGTGTAATGTGACCAGAAATACCCCATATTTGCACAGCAATGTGACGACGCATTATTTGATATATTAGATTGGAGTTTTTTTTTACTATATGTGTATCGCTTGGGGGCTGCGGCGGCCTGTTAGGAAAATGAATAATGAACGTTGGAAGGAGGGTAGACATTCACCCGCGATTTCAAGTTCGACGGAAGAAGCAGAGCAGCATTCCGGAGCGTTTACGGCGGTAACGAGACCGGCTGCTTCTCTTTACGGCGCTGAAGAAACGGCTGCCCTGCCGGAGGTCATTTGCTCCACAATAAAACCAATTAAAAGGCAAAACTAAACAAATTTGCTCGTGCATTAATTTTTAATTTCGCATGGGTTTTTGTGTGACCTGCAGATTAAAACCCGCTACCGTAATATAACAAAGGTTTGCATATCATGTATAAATAGCCCCAGCTGGGAATCAGAGGGTTTATAAGATTGAAAGCTTTGTGTCTTAAGGAATGTTTTCTTTGAATTTCTGTATATACATTTTCCATGCTGCACAGTCTTCCAGGGAAACTGGAGTCTATCGCAAGAAGGAAGACCTGGATGGGCTGCCACTTCATTATGGCATGCACATTACACTCTGTATGGGGAATTTAGAGATCGCAGTTCACCTGCGTGTCTTTGAATCGAATGAGGAAATTCTCTGAAACAAGGTAAAACAGGCAAAGTTTGCCTGGGAATTGAGCCTGGAACCGCAGTGCCCCCCGTTTTCTTTGAATTTCCGCCACCTAAAGCTGTCGCACCTGCCTTTAAGGGCAAACCGCCACAAACTCACAACAGACACATTTTCAATGACCTTCATCCATTTTCGGAAGCTCTAAACAGGACTGGAATATTCCAATAGTTGAGATAGGACTTGACTTATCTTTTTCTGTTCCTCCGTCACCCATAAGTTCCTATCTCTATTTTCTCTATCAAAAGCCGCTTGCAAAAAGGCCTGACAGCGCTGTGAGAGACGGCACTCGCCGTAAGGTAAAGTGTTACTTTATTCCCTGAAGTGATTCCAATCATTATTCAGGGAATGTGCGCCTTTATGCCTTTTTTCGGTACGTTACGAACTGGGAATGACTGGAGCGAGGCAAACTTCATCAGCGGATCGGCTGTGCCGTAAATAAACATGGTCCACAGAAGCCCCGCCTCCCCGGACGAGCCAAACAGTGCGATCCTCTCCGTGTGAGACGTTAAGGCTTGAAGTGACTCAAAGAGGCACAGCATGTGGGAAAATCTCAGATGTGCTCTTCTCCTTTACATTCTTAGGTAATCTCACCCTGTCTGTATGCCTGCAGTCTCGTAGAGGGAAATATATGTATATGTATGTACAGATACACTGTTACATCTATCAGAATTCCTGAAGTAACTTGCAGTTATTCCACGTTAGACGCTCTGTTTCTGATAATGTACTCCCTTCAGAACCGACTTGGTCACGGCTGAAATATTTTTATACATATTATACATGCGTGAAGAATTCAGTACCCGTGATAATAAGGGTTTGCTTAACAATTATGGTGCCTAGGTCTGGCTATGATGTCTTCGATGGATTATGTCCAGTGAAAGTTCTGGTTTATTATTTGCCACTGCTAGTAACTGAATAACCCTTTATCATCAGAATGACGATAAATTGACGTGGAACGTCCAGGCATGCTTTTGTATTTATTGTAAGCTAAAAGGTCCCTGTCATTTCTAATTTGATTATTGTCATTTCACCATATTTGGAGTGTAGTTAAAGATGATTCCGGTGAAAATCAATCTGCCTTATGACTGAGATTAACGTCATGTCTTTATTTCACTTTATTTCTTTTAGTGGACTGTATATGGTCATTACTTTTGGATAAGTCAGCCCGCTGTTCTCAAATGTCATCGGCTAATATTGAGTCATCGAGCGATCACAGTTTGAAGTTTATCTCGATGCAACAGGCTCAGATCATAAGATAGAGGACGTGGGCTAAACGTATATTTCTGAATATATAGTGTTTTTGGTTAATAATTTTTTTTATTTGTTGTATTAATCGGATCAGATTTGCAGCCGCTTTAGCATAGCGGCCCCTCTGCTGCTGTACCCAGAGCTAAGAAGTTGAAAATGATCTTTATCTGGCCTCGCTGTGATGCCGGAGCACTGTTTGAAGTGGTCCTTAGAAAGGGAGGGGGCAGCTTTCATTCTGTTTAGACTGATTGCCGCAATCCTGGGCCACGGAGTCAATATGCATTATTACAGTGTCGCAGACACTGTGGATTCGACCCACGATGATTGTATAGCGGCTTATGTTTTAGGTAATTACAGGAGCATTTGGATCTGAGCATTTTACAGTCACGGGCTCAGCGAGGATGACTTGAAGATCATCCAGGACCCCGTTTTTGTCACGCTGCAATCAATTGCAAAATTGAGACTCATCCGGTGTGAGGTGGAATTATATTCTCTATGGGGAATTTGAAACACTCTACGCATTGATTACTGCAGTAGCTTTTGCTAGTAATTATTGACAGATCAGTAAAACTATATCCTGTCTCAGTGCACTGGCTTCCCAAATGACTATTTTCCTGTAGCTCCGTGAATTTCTCAGTTCTGCTCTGCTCTTAATCTCCCCTGCGTATTCATGAGGGCCGTCAGTTAAATTTTTTATAGTAAGGCCACGATTTTCAGCACAGTCCTTGGGAAAGAAGTGGGAGGAGAGACATTCTTGCCTTTTCTGTAAAACAGCATGTGTCTTTAACCACCTGGTTGCTCGATGGCTTGGTAGTAGTGTCATTACCGGGCACTCCGATGCAGTAAGACCATAAACAAGTATTTTTTAATAAAATAGATGAGATGACTAAGTCTCCTGAATTGCCTGATGTTTTTCATAGCTTATTCGAAGATTTTGTTATCGTTCAGTCAAAAGCTGGGGACAGGAGAGACAGTTCTCTGAGAAAGTCATTTTCTTGGACCACGGCAGATGTTCTGCTCTTGTTTTGAGCTATTAGAATGTAGAAAAAGAATGATAACAATGAAAAAACGAGCATCAGTCACCTGATTCCACTGACCCGCTCGGTGACAGCCTAACGCGGTCCTGAGATACCCCTGGGACAGGCATGCAGCACCGCCATCAGCATCACAGGGAGCTGCAGACCTGCACCATCAATCTATACCAGCATGTTCTGGCTTAATTGGCCCGACCATATGGGTCACCGGTCCTTAAGATTCAGATCCGAGTTTCAGATTGCCTCATGTTTCAAGACGTGAGCTCCTTTCAGACAAGCAGATATGTGATGTATGATTTATGGGATAACAAAGAAATATCAATAAGTAATTCCGAATTGATCTGCAGGTTACAAATCGGCAAATAATAATCATGAAGGAAACACCCATCCATCCATCTGTTCATCCTTCCGTCCGTCCATGCATTCCATGGGCGTCGCCACCATTAAATCTTCATAATTATCGGTTTGGACACCCCCACATTTAACATAAAATATCAGTTCACCCAATGTGTCCCCCCACATTCAAAATGCTCCTGACGTCCCTGATCCATTCATTCATCCTTCTTTTGTAACATGTCAAGTGCAGGGTCACTATATGGGAGAAAATGTATAATACTTTTGTAAGGAAATGCACTGCCAAATACCTTTAAAAGTCAAATAAATAAAATATGAATGAAATTAAAAATGATTCTGTTCTTATTTTTCACTCATGTATTATGGAGTTACTATAGCTTTTTCCGGCACAAAAATCTGTACGTGCTAACATCTGCATCCACATCTGCAGCAGCTGTGAGATGTCAGACTGGCGCACGTGACATTTTAGGAGGGACGCTCGTGCCTCGTGTTTGCGCTCATTAAGCGCGTTCATGGAGTCGAACGTGCCGATTAGCCACGCGACGTAGCATCTGCGAAGGTGTGAAGAAGCGGGCCGGAATGGCGAGGTGGCTGAACCCGTCACATGTCTGCCTGAGAGGAAGGATTCCGCTAATGAGGTACCAGAGGGTGCCAACATGATCCTGAAGCCGATACCTGTGTCAGTGCCGGAATGCTGGCATGTTATGCACTATTTAGGCCGAGTCTGTCTGAAAGTTTGGTGGGGGGAGTTAGCAGGGATAATTCATCTGCCGCGCGGGCTGGCGGTACGCCCGTTTACGCGCCGCCATCACTCAAGTGTTGCCAACTTTGAGACGCCACCGTGTCCCTTTTGTCCTCCTGCGCTCCCTTTAAAGCCATAATTACCGCACTAAATCAGTGTCTGTTTTTTAAATCAATGGACTAATCTGCGAGCGGGACTCCCCCCCCCCCCCCGGTATGTTTTATTGTAATGAGCAGAAAAGCTCATGGAAGGTGATGCTGGTAATTAATTTGTATTAAATGGAGGATTCGGCGACATTAGCGCCACGTCCTCTGATAGGGCCGAACAACCGTCCCACCCCCCATAACTCCTGCTCGAGCGGGCGCGCTCATATCAGCACAAATGCGCGTGAGCATAACGCCGGCGTATTAAGCGCGCGGCGCGTCATTTAGCGATCGCGCGATCGCAACCCGATACAATGGCTGAGGTCTGAAATGGTGACTCCGTGATTTTGTCACTTTCTTATTTGTCGTTTTCCACATTCATCTGTTCTAGACGGGCGTCTGGGCACTTAAAGCGTATTGCATTATTCTGAATTGAGCAAAAAAACATTTAGTTCCGTGTTTTGGGGTTTAGAGTCCTGTTTTTTTGCCATTCTGGCAGTATTCTTAACATCCAGTGGTTCTGCTGGGGAAATATGTAATTTATACTATGTAACTTTATGATTATGAGTGTTCAGAGTGGAACCAGAGTCTGTGAACTGACGTCTGAGTTATGTACCAGCGTTGCGGTTGGCTGAGGTGGGACTGGAAGTTGGATAAAAATATACATTAAAAAAGGTTGCAGTACCTGCACAGATTATGGTAGCCTGACACAAGATTTTTCCGAATAATTTCGCACACTCTTTAGTATGGAAAAATGGCAAGTGCTGTGATCTTTAGCTAGACAACCAGACTGAAAAATGGACAGATTAAAGGAAATGTGGGATGGAATGGGTGAAAAAAGCTGGATAAATCTTTGGCGCAGCGTAATGCCACATTGTCCCGGTTGATGAAAAGGGCTTGAAAATGTGATGAAAATTTCTTCAGATATGTCTGCTGACTGAATTACTGATTTACTGAAATCTGTGTGCAGCAGGTAAGAAATGAAGTTTAAAGGCAGAGTTAGTGTTTGTGTATGTGTTCAAAATAATAACTGAGCTTACATGTCACATGCCTGTAAGGGCTTATTTTGCATTTTTGACTAGCAAGCAGCAGAGTTCTGTTGGCGTTTGGTTTTAAATATACTGTGAAGATCAGCAAAGACCTAACTATATAGCTATTTCACATCCTTCACTGTTCTTTTAAATGCCACCAGTATTTGAAAGATCGATACAAATTTCAAGGACCAAAACAAGAATTTCTTGTTCCAATGGGTATAAAAAGGGACGTCGTTAAACTTTTGCAATCCCTTGTTGAGCATTAGCGTGGTGCAGGACAGAAAATCATGCAGCCGTTTTTAAATGAATTGGTAGAACACTTTAAAGGCCTTTGGTAGCAAATACCCACAAAAGATGTCCCAGGTCCCAACAAAATGCTTCTAAAGATTGATTGTTGGTAAGGAAGAAAATCTGAAAAAAATGTCAAAGATATGAGTGTTTATGCCCTATTTTTCTGGTGCAAAAACAATATGAATGCTGTCATAATGCTATGATGAAAGCAGAGAACTTTCCCATTTTTTGTGCAAAAATATGTCTTTGTACTTTGTAATATATTATCCTAGGTTTCATAATATTTTTTCAGGGTGTGAGTAAAAACAGAGGGGCTCTGTAATTGCACATTAGCTCGTGGGAAATGTGACCTTCCACACATAATTTATAGAGGACTCCCAGCACCAGTTTAATTTTGTAACGACAGGTATGGTTATTAATGTGTGTGTGTGCGTGTGTGTGTGGGGGGGTGCTATTTAAATGTGTGCAAAACACTCCTGCAGGGAGGAGATACAGGAGGGAATTAGCATCTCACTACTGGCAAAAGAAAAAAACAATTGTCCTCTTTCTAAGAACATGAAAGAATGGCCAAAATATGGAAAAAAGGTTTCTATTACGGTGTGAAGCTGTGAAGGCCACCATGATGAATGTTTGAAGATCGTGCTATTTTTTTCTGGGGTGTGACTGTCTCATGGCATTTGCAGCGCAGTTGGAACTGTGACTGTGCAGACAATGCTTCTAGCGTTCAGCATCCCTCAAAGACTCTGCTCGTCCGCTTGCCGACGTTTCTGGGTCACGCCGGCAGCTTGCCCTCGAATGCCGGTGGGGCCGAAGCCTGAGTGGGCATCCCGGGCATCAAAGCGCGGTTTACGCTCATTGGCGACTATGCGCCCGCCACTCCCATCCACCAAGCCCCAACCATACCCCCCCCCCCCCC
>JABFEB020000041.1:11852761-11888886 GCA_019775895.2 Stomatorhinus ivindoensis
CCATCTTGACAGCGTTATCCCGTGGTACTCCCGCACCATCCTGACAGCGTTATCCCGTGGTATTCCCGCACCATCCTCACAGCGTTATCCCGTGGTACTCCCGCACCATCCTGACAACGTTACTCCGGGCCAGAAGGCTGCATGGAGATGACCAGTGATCCAAGTCACAAAGTGCTCCAGCACCATCTTGACAGGGTCACCCCGTGGTACTCTGGCACCATCCTGACAGCGTCACCCCGCGGTACTCTGGCACCATTCTGACAGCATTACCCCGCAGTGCTCCCACACCACCCTGACAATGTCACCACGTGGTGCTCTGGCACCATTCCGACAGCGTTACTCCAGGTCAGAAGTCTGGAGAAGTATGGAGATGATCAGTGATCCAAGTCACAAGTACTCCCGCACCATTCTGACAGAGTTACCCCGCGGTACTCTGGCACCATTCTGACAGCGTTACCCTGCGGTGCTCCCGCACCATCCTGACAGCACCATTCCACAGTACTCCCGCACCATCCTGACAGCACCATTCCACAGTACTCCCGCACCATCCTGACAGCGTCACCCCGCGGTGCTTTGGTACAATCCTGACCCAGCAGCATTCTAACAGCGTTGCCCTGCAGAGCTCCCGCACCATCCTGACAGCACCATTCCACAGTACTCCAGCAGCATTCTAACAGCGTTGCCCTGCAGTGCTCCCGCACCATCCTGACAGCACCATTCCACAGTACCCCAGCAGCATTCTGACAGCGTTACTCCGCACTACTCCCGCACCATCCTGACAGCGTTACCCCAGGCAGACCGGACGTCTTCATGGAGACAACAGTGACAATCTGAATCCCGCAGTGCTCCCACATCATTATAAAAATGTTACTCAGGGCCTAACATCCACAGGGAGATGAGGATATGAGTCCTGCGACTGTTCTCAGCTTTTGTCTTGAAGGACTCAGTGTTAAGTGAGCATGTGTGAGTTTCTCCATGTGAAGTGATGGAGAAAGAGGACAGAAAATGAAGAAGGAGACTGGAGTGACAAAAAAACTTGTATTTTGTTTGGTTACTAATGGTTAAGGTTATGGCTGAGTAGCGGATAAGGTTGTCATTATTGGGATTAGGGTTGTGTCTATAGAAATGAATGTATCGTCCTCACAAAGATATGAGTACAGGTCTGTGTGTGTGTGTATAACCCTATTCTGGGTAGGATGAGGAACAGAACCGAGAGCCACAGGGATGGGACTGGGGAATGTTGGATGGATAGATGAATGAATGGGTGGAAATACTTTATGAATTCCAAGGGAAGTTGGAAGGGTGGGAAGTGATGCCATTACTGGAGAGACACACATATCTCAGTGTTCTATAACAAGGTAACAAGGCACGAGGCAAGTGAATGAGCCGACTCATCAGCTGACCCACCCCCACCACCACATGTCTCCTACAGTGAACAAATCTCCTGGAACCAGAACCTGTGCCCCCCTGGACTCACACTCCCGCCCTCAGGAGGGAGTTAGCAACTCAGCATAGTAATTGACTAATAATAGCAGCGGTTAGCAGAATGTGGGTGGGGTTGGGCTGTCAGCTCTGGATTCTTGGGGGGCGGAGCTGATCGGCAGGCCCCGGACAGGAGGGGATTCGTATTCCTGCCCTTAGCAACGTGCATTAGGAATGCCATACATTCTAGCGCGAGATGAAGAGCCTCGGCACTGCAGACAACAAATGAGCTACCCGGACAAGAGAGTAGCCAAACGCAAAAAGGATGCGGCAGGTGTCTTATTGAGGCGACCCTAATGTATTCCTTAGATGTTGATTAGACTATTTTATCCATTATTTTCAGGCAGAGGGAGTATGGACCGGAAGATGGAAAGCCTGCATGGCTTTTATAAGGTTTTTTTGAAGTTATTGCCTCTCCAGGAACACCTGTGCTGCATCACAGCAGACTCGTCTCGTCGGATCAAGGCTTTGGTTCCCACGGCCCGGTGCCTCTCCTGTCATTTCTGATCCGTCGGCGTGTAACATGTGATTAGATGCGACGCTACGCGGGTCCAAAGCTGAGGCAAGAGGAGGAGTCGTGTCTGGCAGAGACCGAGGAGAGCTGTTTGTGGTTTATGGAAGTTTGTTTATCCGTATAGAGCAGGGATGTCAAACTCCAGTCCTGGGGGGCCGGAGCCCTACACATTTTTGGGTTTCCCTTCATTTAACACACCTGATTCAACTCCTTGCACCTCCTAATTATCACACAGCTTTTCAGGTGAATCATTTGTGGTGGAACAGGGAAAGAACTAAGCTACACAGGGCTCCGGCCCCCCAGGACTGGAGTTTGACACCCCTGACATAAAGGAAGCTTGGGACTTAAGTAAAAACTATTTATGTAAAATTTAAAATGATCCAAGATATGTGGAGTTTCCAGAAGCACTGATTCCAAAAAGGTGACACTTTTATTTAATATGTGCTTTTTATTTTTTAGTATTATTATATTTTTGGGTTATGTGTTTTTTTGCTATAACCTACTTCTTTGGGCTCATGGCCTGTAGACCAGCTGTCCCTCCCCATTCCTCATTCCATAATCGTTCGACCGATCAAACTGGTCTCCCACTTCACCTGCCCTGTTCTCGGTAGGCGTGTCCGGTCACAGCCGTAACAGCCGCCTGGCCGTGCTCCGAGTTGCCACCACCTGGCAGCCATCAACTAGATGACTTGTTTTCGTGCGGGACATGCCTGGCGTTCAAATGATCTGGCGCTTCACAAAGGGACACGGCGAAGTTTCTGGAATCGTGGAACGGGAATGACTAATTGGGATCGTGTTCAGTGTGAGCCGGAGCACCCATAGAGGTGTGTCGAATGCAGCATGTTGGAGTTCATTTCAGTATCCTCCACATACAGTTTTCCCCTCTTCCCATTCCCAAATCTCCCCCCGGATTGCAGGAGCACACACATAACAGATGCCATCACTCTATGTTACAAGGCTCACTGGATTCGGAAGTTACTGGACTCCGCTAACGGCGAGAGTCGACAGTTTCGGTGGACTACGTAAAAGTCCAGCGGCCCGTGTTAATCAGCCGTGTTGTTTTCCGCTGCGCGTGAGCGGTAAGGGATGGCTGTGGACTTGAGGTCTTGAATTAACTCCCCCATGAAGGTTGAATATTCCATCCGTCCGCAGGATCCAAGTACAGGTTCCCAGTGAGCCCATCCCTGGAATGACAGGGGACATGGCAGGGGACACGGCAGGGGACATTCTGCATGGGACGCCAGCTCAAACTCATCATAAGGCTGCAGGTCCAATTGGTCACAAAGTAAGTTAATTTTCCAGATATTTTAACTCATCAGTATGTGGTCCGTCCTCAGAAACCTACTACAGTTTAAGAACATGTGTACTGTCATATTGTGTGTGTAGTTCCTCCAACCAAAAGGCTTAGGGTGTCCAGCTAATCCATGCCAGGGGGGACACTATGAACTACTTCAGGTTTTACTGTAAATCTTTAAGGCTTCTGTGCTACAAAACTACTGTACAACTGAAATGCTCCTGTGATTGGCTAACTAGTGCAATTCTTCTTATGCTCTTACTGCTTTGTTTCCTGGAGTTAAAGATTCATCCAGCTGTTACACATTGACATTAGTGACCCGTGCATGATTAAAGGAGACTGACCAATCAGCACACAGCAAGAACTCAGTGCTAAAGTGAAATTCAGGTCCCTTTAATTTAAATGGTTGTTTGCAAACCCTGTCCCAGCTCAAGCTGTCTCTCCTAATATGGATTAGGTTGTCACCCTACTAAATACATGGATGAATATATGCCATGTTATGTAATATTATTAGTTATTAAGATGATTTTTATTGTATTAGCTCTGTTGTTGATTTTAACATTTATTTGGTTGCTCTCAAACGTTCGTTATATGCCATGTTACATATATTCGCATGACATATATTTATCTGGTTATATTGATGTATAAAGCGTCCCTCTAACATTCTCATGGCTATGGAGCCAGTGTGTCTGTGGCTTCCAGTCTGCTGTGGTCCTTCTAGTGAAAACATGCTAAACAGCAGGACGGCCATACAAATGCGCAGAAAATGCAGGTTGCTCCCCTAAGCAATGTAGGGCTGTTGTTGGGTTTCCGGTAAATATGGCAGCTCTGTAACCAGGGAGACTTGCAGCAGGGAAGCAGTATAATTGCAGTATATTTGCAGTATTTTTGGACATCATGTTATTTAAGCTGGAGAATATTACTGTACTTGGCATTGGTCCCCCTGACACTGCTATAAACAAACCCTTTTCATCAAGATTCTGGGATTTTTTTTGAAGTGGTGGGCATAACAGAGATTATTCTTACAGTGGGACTATCAATATTATTAGCCAATGATATGTTTTGACTTGGTGAGTGACAGGGGAGGGGGCACTCCAAGAGCCAATCAGCTTTCAACTGGGACCGGTGCCCCTGTGGCCCCACCCCTGGTATCATGCAAAGAGGTTACACGCTGCTATGGCACATAGCCACGCCCCTCTCCTGCACTCGAGTCCTGATTGGTGGACACACAGCTGTCCGCGTTGCTGCCCTCTGCAGACCGGCATGTCCTCCTGGATCCTTCTGACATGGGTCTCAGACGCTCGGGGGTGCCTGTGACGAGCTTTTGTTTTCTTTTCCCTCATTGTCTGATGATAAACCCCGGCACGCTCGTGGCCAGCCGACGGCCTGTATCCGCGTACTACCCCGCTTGCCTCTGTGGAAGGACCAGAGCGGAGGGCGAAAAAAGTTGGTCTCAGACAGCTTGTCTCAAGCAACATCCCTTTCCCCTCACATGCTCGCGAGACAAACAGGGGGAAATGTTCTATGCATACAGTCAAACCAAACAATACATTTTACCATGTTTTCTTTCAATGACATGACCTCTCTGTGACTAAGATCAAACAGAGCCTGGCAGTGTCATTGGCTGTCTTACAGTCATGTCTATGTACTGCATTGTATGTGTCTTATGTCTCCCCAGGGCTAAGTACGTTGATGTCCTGCTCCTTAGGTCTATTTTTCTCTGATCCGGCTGAAAAACAGTGTTCAGCAATTCAGCCCGTGTGACAGTTCCCAAACAAATGCATGCTATGTAATTCTTCTAGGCCAGGAAAAATGAAAGTTTGGGGAAAAAATTATACCATTATTCTTCCAAAATTATACACTACATAGGCTGTATCTCAAAAAGACTTTGCAGGTTATACATATAATGTGTCACTGCTTACAATAAGTAATATTCTGTAATATTCTTTCTCCCCGTCTCCACACCCACGTCCATCACCTGCCTCCTTTACATGTTAGCCAAAGAATAAATATTCGAGTTTTTATGTAAAAGACTCCAGGACCATCTCTGGCTGTGACTGCAAACAGAGTCAGGTGATACTAAAACTTGGTAGCTATTAAATGTGCAGACTGGATGGATCTGGATTAAAATGGAGCAAATCACCACAAAACGACTTGAAATTCAAAGGTGAACATTACAAATTTATACCAAAACAAGGTACAAAAAGGCAGGTGAACCAGTAACCCTGGAAACCGTGATCACGTGACAGGTGGCAGCCCTACCCTTATTCCTCACGATGACCAATCAGGAACCAGAATGGTAAGCTGACCTTCCTATGATAGACTGAGCCAAGGAACGTCACCTGGTTAAACAGGAAGGTTTCACTGTGTCTGCATGCTGTGGCTACGTCAGCCACCCCAGTACAATGGTGGCCATTTTTACCAGTAACATATATCATGTGTGGTTTTAAAAGAAGCGTCTGACTGCAGAACACTGGACGACCTCCGCTAGGAGGATCTCTGTTGTGGGGCCAGAAATCACATGACCTGCACTCCTGGCCTGGACAAGACATTATACATGCTCAGGAACAGAGGGGAAATTATTGTAGGATATAGGCTATAATTAATAATAATTATAGTGCACCCAGAGGAAACCACACCGCGGGAGAACATGTAAAGTCCACACAAATGGAACCCAGGGGGAGACTGAAACCCTGACCCCAGAGGTGGGAAGCAACAGTACCACACCGGTGTATATGTATAATTATAGCATAGTAATAGCATATTATAATATATTATTACAATATAGGGTAGGATATTATCATCTCTACTAGGATTATATCCCAATATTCTCTATAACAAAGGATAACCCCCCAGAAATCACATGACCTTCACAATAGCACCGAATATGACGCAATATAGGAACTGACTTTAATGACGCAGCCTACTGTATCTTCAGTAGCATCATGTCCAGCCCAGGAGTGGAGGTCCTCCTAGCGGAGTTCACTCAGTGTTCTGCTGGCAGGTCCTCTCGGGTTCTCCAGGCCTCCTTCATGTTGGCTTGATCAGAGATCACCCATCCAGGTTATGAGATCATCTGGCAGCATGTGGCCATCTTGGATGACTGAGATCAAGGCTGGCAGATAAACATAATTTGATCTCATCCCAACATGACATGTAAAGCGTGCATAATTAAGTCTGTCCAGGATAACCATGATTGGCTGCTATTGGTACGATGAAATCTTTTCCCTGGAGGAATGCTCCCGTGGTTGCAGAAAGTTGTCCCCGTGTTCAACTCGCACGTCACTCAACGTGTATGAATTTAGCTGTCACCTCTGTCAGCTATTATTATTTTTTAAGAGTGTAATAATATAACTGTCATGGTAAGATTGATTCTTTTTTAAATACTCAGTACCACTGCCAGAAATACACTGTTGGGAAAAAAAGCAGTATTATGGTATGCGAAAATAATACTTTTGTTCTGATTAGCAGTTAGTGTTTGATGTTGACGAAGTCACGGTGTAAGCAAAAATGTGGTGCATTTCCCTGAGGGTGATTCGGCTCGTGGGACTCTCATTGCTGAGGATCCAAGAGGCTGGACCAGGCCAAGGGCTCGTCCACATGTCACCTGGCTGCGGCAGATGGATGGCCACTTCTGGAGGGTGGGACTGGACCGTGTATCTGCCTGGGGGGGGTCACCAGCCTGGATCCCGAGGAGTTTCGTCCGTGTGGTGGGTGCGGCGACGCACTGCATCAGTGACTGCTCCCCAACCTGACCTAACCTGACAAATATAAAATCATGATTCAAATATTGTAATTCAGAGGAAACTCGTTAAAATAACCCTAGGATAGAACACTGTGTTCATTAGGGTTGGTAAACACAAGTTTTAGAGCTGGTAATTGTATGGAATTATTAGTGTTAGGAAATTGCAAGGAGGTGTGTGTGAGGGAAACGATAAAGCAGAATTAGAACTGTTTGATTAACAGTAAAATGGAATTAAAATGAAAAATTTTCTTTGAAGTATGGACATTTTTTCATTACTCGGGCCTCTGGTCTGACCCAGTCCTTTGAAGACTATTAGAAGGCTGACCTGGGATCAGATGAAATACCCCGCAAGGCTTCTATAGACGCTGCTCGTAAGCCTGTTTTATTACCGTCACTTTCATGATACTGTTGTAACTCACAGAAACTTTCTGATGATTGTTTTGAAATTAGGTTGATGATTATTAGGTTGATTATAAATTCAGCGTCATACGGTTTTCATACGGTTTCCATTGTTTCTATGTTGCTGCTGGTTTGGTTTGAATAATGGTAACAAACGAGGCAGTGATGTTCAGAAATCAGTGCTGAGGTTGAGGGAGGAGTTCGCACCGTGGATCTCTTTCTGCCGATACTCTTTGCCCCGACGGGCTTGACAAATTCCGCTCGCCCTGAGTGTGACAGAAAGGTAAGTCTCCTTTGTCTTCCTCGGCCGCTGGAGGACGGATGGCTGATATCTGTGACATATTGGGACAGAGGGTATGTTGGGGCATTCTCTTGCGGGTCTGTAACACACCCCCGAGAGTTTCAGATCATGCTAACACCAACAGGGCACTGGACCCAGCTGAAAGCTGATTGGCTCCCTTCCCCTGTCACTCACTGATTCAGAACGTATTATTGGTTGACCCCTCTGTATGAATTATGGTAGCTCTTATGCCTTAAAAATCCTTATAAAAACCTATAATCAAAATGAACGAGTTAGACTTAGGGATACCACCTATGTAGGGTCCCTGAGACATTTAAATTTTTTTTGTTTGTTTTGATCTCACCTACTGTCCTGATTGGCTAGCATAATAAGACATCGTGGGGCTGGTCAACAGGACTAATCATGTGGTTTCCAGCATGTGCATGTGCTGCACCACACAAATCTGAAAGTACTGCAAATTAATATGTATATTTGTGTATTTCTGTAAATAGCAAATGTCATAACTGTGTAATGTTTGCCATGCAATTAGCATGTAACTGTGTCGTGTAAATTGCTGGCTTCCCTGTCTGCACTGCTGCTAGTATTAAACCAATCGTGGCAGTTAATAAAGAGAGTAACTTCCATCTTAACAGAGCTGCCATCTCCTTGTATTAAAATGACTTACGTTCATCTCCTTGTATTAAAATGACTTCGCGCTCTGCATGAGGCCTCTACATCAAAATCATGCCGCACCCTCTAGTTTTGTGACGTGACATAGAATGGACCAGGCAGCACTGCTGTAAATATGCGACAGATTGTACTCGCTGACAGGTTCGATTTCGTTTCGTCCGGGCGTCTTTTGAACCGCGGGGCCACCTTAACACGGTGTCTCACCGCGAGCCATCGCTGTCTCCGATGCCAGTGATATATGCCTTGCTATCTAATTAGGCAGAGACCTCTGTGTTGAGCTGTGTCTGGCATCCTTTAGCCCAACTCTCCAGCCAAGAGCAGCTGCTTCTGTTTTTGCCTTTGTAGACGTTCTTATCTTCCTGTAGATCAGTGCGCTGATCCTCACTTCTGGTTTTTGAGCTTTTTTTAACAGTGCATGAAACTCCGGCCTGCTCCGCCATATTGAATAATCCTCTGCCATTTTATTAATGGTATATTAATGGTATGTTAATGGTATATTAATGGTATGTTAATGGTATATTAATGGTATATTAATGGTATGTTAATGGTATATTAAAATCTTCCCATTGGATGGTGCATTGCTAGTATCTTCAGTTGTCTCCCCGCCTTCTTCTGCCACGTGGATGGAGGAGAATTCGATGTCGGCTGCTCTTTGCCCTTTCTAGCTTAACGGAGTGTGTCTCACAGGCTGCTGGCGCTCCACCAGAAATTCCCCAATCCATCTGTTAATGTCTCACTCAGTCCCCCTCGTCCCGCCTGTGCGATTTCGTCTGTCAGGTTTTTCAGTATGAAGTGGGGCATCTAGAACTCTATGCATCAGTGAAAAGTAGTTCAACTGCCTCTTATCCTGTGGTATGGAGTGGCTATGGAGTTTCAGAGGTAAACACTTCTATACGCACACGGCAGTGTAATTAAGCTGATTGGGCTTTAAAAAATTAGTAAAAGCTTCTCTCATGTGGCTTGATTGTACCTCATCTTGACCACACACCCTAGTGGAATCTGCCACATCATGCAATGACCCAACTCAACCCAATATCCATCTGTCCTTGATGTTAGCGTTCAGTTATAATTGGGACATTAAATGCAGAACAGCTGAAAGGGTCCCCCCAAGCTGAAAGGGGTCATTGCCTTTAATGAGCAGATTGTACTGAAAAAAAAGTTGCTGTGGCAGAAAGGAAATGCTTGGTGTTCATTTTGTTGCTACTTCAAAGCTGGCCTGCGATGTGAGTCATCATAGACGCCTGTCGGTCTCCTCAGTATAATTTAAAAGCCACATTCTCTCTGCGGCTCACGTGCTGAATACATGCAGAATCTCAGTCTGCCCCATAAGCTGACGTGAAAGATCTGGAGAGATCCATTCTCCCTTCCATGGGATTCCCAGAGGCAGGACTTCAGCCGCTAGATGGAGCAGGAAATCCCATCGCTGGGCGCGGAATCGGATTTTCTCCCACGGCAGGCAGACAAGACTCTGGGGGGAGATACGGACATATTGACATTTCTGCCAGTTGGCAGATATTGTCCAATAGTAATGAAAATGCATATTGAAGTAGACAAATAATTGTACAAGGTCAAGGCATTTTCAGGGGTGTGATTTAGCATTCTAAACATGCAGGGAGGAGATATTGCAAACCTAAGCCTCCAGCTGGTTATACCTGAAAAACGTTTAGGTTCTGGGTATGGCAAATCATCCCGACTGGGGTCTTCCCAGTGCTCCTGGGGGTAAGATCCAGGGACCCATGATCTTATAGTGGATGTGGTTATGGATGGATGGGTGTGTGGATGGATGCTACGGATACAACAGCAGTCACTCCACCTTGAGCGCTGACCGTCACATGTAACATATATGTCATTCGGCCCTACAGCCATGTGATGTCATGGCCAGCCACGTGATCGCTGCTACTGCTGCTGCGAGATATGCTAATATTTCCTTGTCGACACCCATGAAAGGTTAGAACATGAACGTTGAAGTGGGCCAGGCTCGACAGCACATTTTTAGGAAGAAACGCAGCACAGATTTATGGTTGGGCAGAGATATTCTCTTCAGTGTTACCTAACAAAAAGTCAGACTGGAGCACAATGGCACCTTTGTACCAGGAACTCCTTTGAAAGCTCTTACATAATGCATTGTAGTGCTCATCGCCCACCAGGCTATTAATTTTTATTAGTAACTATAATTAATGAGTGTGCATTCATTTATAACTAATTGCAAATACTCCCTCTGACTTTTATTAGGTTATAAAATTGTGTTGTTCGGTGTGTAACAGAATTTACAGTTCATGACGACGATGATGAATAGTTATCAGTGCAGATAACAGAGGGCGGCTCTGACATTCATGCACCTGGATGAAATCACTGTATTACCCTCTTCTGAAAAGAGAAAGAGAGAACTCTGTGAGAATGAACATGTTCACAAAATGCTTTTTCTCTGACCTCTTCTGATCCGATCGGAGATCTTCGGAGTAGCGATCGACCCTGACATTTTGCCCGGGATGCAAATCAAGAACGTCTCAAGAGTGGCGTGTTTCCATTTGAGAGGAAGAGTTGGAGGGAATCCGTGAAGTGCCATGCACGTTTGTCTCGATGAGACATCAAAGGCTTTTCTGTAGAAAGCCCTGGACACACATTGTGTGACATCCGTGTCGAGGAACAGAATGTGTTTTTGTTTTTAATTGCAGTACTTTTGTACAGTTCCAGCACCTCTCCACTGCCTGGTAATGACTCTCTGGACTGGAAAACCTGACAAGTGTTTCTAAAATGGGGAAAGCATTTCTGGCACCAATGACCTCTCATGAGTCCCCTAGACTGGAGACCATAGCCGGGATCATGTCAGTGTATTTTCTCATGGTCAGTGAGCTTTATATTCATTCTCAGTACTTTGGGGAAACCAAACAATCAGGGTGTATTTAAAGATAACATAATTTCAGGCTAGGTTTCAGTTGTTGGCTGCAAAAGTTACAATTGATGTGTATACCCCCCCCTCCCCCTCAGCTCCCAGCAATGGTTTATTCCTCCTACAAATGGAGTCTGAATGCACCTTTGGGTTCCGTACTATGTCGGGCTAAGGGGGGAGGTCAGTGTCAATGATCTGCCAAAGTCTAGACCTCCAGGTGGAGACTTTGATCAATGCCTTATACCGCCTTACATTCATCAAGCTTAAATCTTATAGGGTGCATGATTTGTAACCCGTTCCAGTTCCACCTGCTTCTCTCTCAGATGTGCCTCTGGTCGGCCTCCTGGATAGGCTGTGGAGTGAGCTCCACATGGGGCCTGTCGCTCAGTAGGCCTCCTCCTGCTTCCCTCCAAAAGACGTGTCCAAGAGCAGCCTCCCCTGGCTATTGTAGCCCATTAGTGGTTCATTGAAAAGTCTCAGGTTCTCGCTTGAAAGGACTCTATTATGTCGTGGCTATACTGGCTAATAAGAAAGACTCAATTTGCAAACACCCAAGGACACGAGTTGTTTGAATAATTCTGTCCCGATCCCCAAATTCATTCCCGTTTTATACACACAGTAGAGCTATTTTTATTGACAAATGTAGTGTTAAAACAGAACAAAAAAATTCACAGGAATTTACCTTTGAATGGCGTTGATATGCTACGCAGCTGTGCCTAACTATACAAGACTACGCGTTTCCTGTTTAACATCTGACTCTGGAATGTTTTGTTTCATGAGGTTGTTCATTGATGTTTTACTCATTAAGTGGCGAATTCATGCTCTCTGAGTGACACAATTAAGTTGGATTTCTTGCTTGATTAATTGGATGTTGTCCAACATCCTCCCCAGATCTTCTGTCTAGGCTTCTGGGACCCTTGCAGTTATGCAATTAGGAGCGTGCAAAGCACAGGAGCAACGCCCGAATCCTGAATTCGCCATGATCGCTCAGTGTTCTGAGACACACTGAGTCGACATCCATCACCTTATCTTCATCAAGGGGTACATACAGGGGCGGGACCACAGGAGCACTGGCTCTAGCTGAAAGCTGATTGGCCCCTGGAGTGCCTCCCCACCCCTGTCACTCACTGTCTCAAAACATATGATTGGCTAATGATGGATAAGGTTGGCCCTCTGCATAAATTATTGCTCCTCCTATGCCTCCCACTTAACTAATCATAGAGTCACCCGCGGTGTTCAATTTCTGAGAGGGTGCAGTAACAACAGAACAGAATGTGAGGCTGGATGGTGGAGTAAATATCTGCATGAAATATGTATGAACAAAGAGAAACTGAATCAATGTAAATAATGTTTTGAGAGGGAAACTATAATCACATATAAAATAACTAACTAATAGCTCAGAATCTTTAATTAAAACCTGTTCCAAAAAGGGCACAAAAAAACGTTGGAGAAAGCCAGTTTATCAGCTAGAAAAATAGGCTGAATAATCATTAATGATGCTCTGCTGCGTCTGACACGGCGCGGCGTGATGCTGAAAAGGGGCCCATTAATCACCGCCTTCAGGGTGATTTATCGGGGAAACTTTAGATGTTCTACCTTTTTTGAAGCTGACAGGGACAGAGCGTGGATCAAGTTAAACTTCCCCGGGTCCCTGCTGTAGGTGGAAAAGGGAGCCGTTACGTACAGGGAGAAGAATAGGGTGCTGCGCGGTATGTACCTCACACAGCAGGATGAATAAAGAAGCTTTATCTTTTTTCTCCTATGTATCCCATAATGCTCTCCTTTGAGACGCACACACAGTTGAGAGCACTGGGTCAGGCTGGTTATCCAGTAACCCTGGAGTGTTTCAGGGGGTTAGGGGCCTTGCTCAACCGTGATGCGAATCTTCTGCCGAGACTCAAACCGGTGACCTTCTGATGACAGGCACAGCGGCCTAACCTGCTGATCTATACACCGCCCCCTACTGGGTTCACTGGAAACCACAAGTCTTTTTAAAATTTTATTGCTTTGATGCTAAAAGCCTGGACTGTTGGCTAGAAGGTGTCATATCGATTCAGTTTGCCCTTTGTCAGTAATCGGAACCCTGACCGGTTTGGTTCTACCGTTAGTCCTCAAATACCTCTTTGGCTACCCCTGTTTCTTAGCCACGTCAGGCTTGTGTACCTTCATTTACAATAGGAAGTCCTTGACAGGGTGTTGGATGTTTATAGTGTACTAGGATCGCCTTGCATGGGGAGGCTGCTGTGTGTCTCATTAAAAGACTCCTAAACTCGAAATGAACTCTTACTATTTTTGGGCCTGGCGTCTCCATGGGATGTGCTCTTTTTGCGAGTTTTTCTACAGTAATTGGGAAAAAACATGGTTAAATCAGGATTCGATTTACTATAGAGTCGTATTGGCACCCTGTTAGTCCGGGATTGTGCCTTCGCTCTGTCTTAAGGAATTAGGTCCTGTAGACATGCACAAAAAAAACACAACCATTGTTTGGACTTTGAAACTGCAGATCAGAGCTGTATCTGAGGACGGCAGGCAGCGACACTATTAGACTGCTTTCTGACCCTGAGAGGTACTTACGTAATTTAAATGTTTGAGGTTCTGTCATATTGTTTTATTTTTAAATAGTTAAATGGATTATTTAAAAAAATAAAGGTGCTGTTTGTACTTGGGAAATTGGAACATTTTTAACGATTCGTTTTAATTTGGTGCAAATAATATTCACCCACTTCTTCTGGCAAACGAATTCTCTTGGACACACACAAGTAGCATATTCTGGTTCCAGATATTAATAATAAAACAAAAGACGGTGTCAGAGAATTTGTCTCTGGTAAATTTATTTTGTCATTATATAAACCTATTAATATACTTAAATATTAAAAGGTCTCTGTTTTGGCTTTGATTTTAATGTAACTTTGGATTTGTTTCGTTTACCGAGCTCGTAGCAGTTGCCCTACATTTCAGATCTCTCTCTCTTTTCCTCGCTCTTACTTTCTCTATCTCCCTCCGCTGATTTCTGAGTGCCCATGACAGGAAAGCTTAATTAAATGGACCGGGCAGACTGGCAGCCGGTGCCGAAGGCTAGAGCGCTTGCATCCTTGGCGTACTGGACGCTACAGTCTAAACAACAGCTGGTGCCGCCCTTCAGTCACTGAGAAAAAGACTCACCTTTGTGAGCATTTAAGCTCCAACTATCAATTAACTTGGAAAGTTTGTTGTTATCCATCCTTGGGTACAACGACTGGTTAAGCTGGGCTAATTTCATGGCTTCTTCTATAGGATGTTCTTTAACGCAATATTTCACGTCAAATACTCCACTGAAAACTTAAAATCACCACAAATAACATATTTTATTCTTAAAAGTCTGAACCCACCCCTCCCACAAAAACAAATAACTAAAAAGGTAACTTGTATTGCCGGGAAGAAATCTGCTAGTCACAAAAAAATGGAATCAAGTTATTCTGTGTGATTAAGAACAAAAATATAAAATTATAATTTTCTTCCAAGATTTCTTCACTATTGATTCCCTTGTATAAATAAATCAAAAAGTAACAGCTTTTGGAATTTCAGAGTTTTCTGTATCTGATACTTAATCTCTGCCTGTAACAGTACTTTGGTTTTCAGATTCCTCTGCTGTTGCTAAATTATCGATGATTCAGCTCTTACAGGGGCTAGGGCCTCCCAGACTCTCAAAATATTTGAAAATCATTATAAAAACATCCCTCCACGCATCATTCATAAAAACATATCCAGTACAAGGCTGTGGTGAGTTGATAGCTTATCCCAGGACACTAGGCAGGGGTATCAATCCACCAGAAAACACAAACTTGTGGTGACTTGAATTCTATGACCAGTTTGTCTAGTTCTCCATGACCAGTTTGTCTAGTTCTCCATTTAACCACACATGAGAGAAACATCAACCACAGCTGGAAATTAAGCCTCCAGTCTTGTAGCAGTGAAGCCACATTGCTAACCACTATGCCTATAACCGTATCAGAAACATTAATTCATCTTTTCTTCAAGGGTGGGCAGATTTATTCTCAAAGGGCCAGTTTTAGGGGTAACCTTTAGGTCAGCTGTTCAAACCCAGGTGTGAGGACTCTTCAGCCAATCATTCGTCTGATTAGTAATCTAATTATGGAGCTGCAGCGAAAACCCGCATACACACCGGCCCTTTCTAGATAAGATCACCCTGGTTTTATACTATGCAGGGTCACTTGGTTCTGGAGTAAAGCTTACAAACAACAGACTTTATCCCAGGACAAAGTGCCAACCCATCACAGCGGGGCGCACTTCTGGATTATTCAACAAATCCATCATGGGTCCATCCATCAAAGTCCGGATAACCAAGAGCGAGCATGCAAACGCCACACACACAGACCCGTGGAGTGAACCCTGGTGCCCGAGGTACGAGGTGACAATGCTAACCAGGTGGAAATCTGAGATTCAGAAGGTACAAATCCAGACTGATATTTTATTTAAGCCAGTCGAGTATAAAGAGTCACAGTCACAGATACTCAACCGGTTGGGTGAAACAAAATCTTGGTCTGAATTTGTACTTTCTGCACCTGAACTTTCCACCTCTGCCACTGTCCCATGACAAAATACGCTTGTCTGTTACTTCTATGTCATGCATTTTTTTAAAAAGATTAACTTTTAAGAACAAAGCACTGGAATTAAACTGAACTTAGCTAAATATTTTCACTTCATTTTCAATCCCCTCAAAGGGTAAGGAATAAAAATAAGTTTTCATTTTAGTTTTCAAATTGCAAGCTGAAGAGGAACCCCTGCATAGAGTCAAGTCAATCATTTTTATTCACACAGCACATTCATAATGTATGTCGTGCCAAAGTGCTGTAAACCAAAATAGTAAAACGAATAAAAGAATAAAAACAGACGTCACATTATACAAAAAATAAAACACAATAAAACTGAGATAAAATTGAACCAAAACTGAAACAGTAAAAACAGGTTTTAAGATTTTAAAGATTCGACTAAAGATTTAAAAAGTATTGATAGCTAGGGATAATCTCACATTCGAACAGCTGGGCGGGACAGTGGCAAAGGCACAGAATAAGGGGCTAAAACTCTCGCCTTACAGTATCTATCCCGCGTATTTGGGTAAGATACATCCGCAATACATTTTTTAGGATGCATTTTATGTCGTAAGAAAAGCAACTGGTCTCAGCCAGTTAGCGGTACGATCCAGGTTACCAAGCGTAAAATGAAGTGGCATAGATGCAGTTTCCGCCACCAATGGCTCTGCTTCCTTGAGATGTTTTCAGAAATTATGAAGTGAGAAGTCAACAGTTGAGAGAGTCCAGGGGATCAGGCTGGGCTGTCTGGTAGGTGATCTCATCTGTACGCCATTAAAGGAAAATCCTGAAGTTCACAGAGGACAGGTGTCTGCCCATCTTATATAATTAGGAGAAAAACATCAGTATTTCTGAAAGAAATTGTTGCACTTTCTGTCTAAAATTTACTGGAAATTCACTAATGAAAACCTGCTTTCAATAAGATCTGATCCAGTCTAATAGGAATTTATTCCACACCATGGCAACATTCAATGGCAATAAGGTTAAGGATGGTAGATTGAATATGAACAAACTTTGGAAGCAGGTAGATGCATTTGTTTGGGTGATGAGCTTAAACGGTTAATCTATAGTTACAGTTCGATCCAGCAGGTGACTGTTAGCACTGTGAGCAGGTCTGTAATGTCAGAGATGAGGAGAGTCGTTTGGTGAGTTGTTGGGGTAGGTGTGCATCATCAGACCCCCAGAAAGGCTAAACAGGGTGCCCTGGGTGCTATTACATCCATCCTGTCCCATCCTGCCCCACCCATATCCACCCTGTCCCTTCCAACTCCATCCTGCCCCACCCATATCCACCCTGTCCCATCCAACTCCATCCTGCCCCACCCATTTCCACCCCGTCCCATCCATCTCCATCCTGCCCCACCCATATCCACCCTGTCCCATCCAACTCCATCCTGACCCACCCATATCCACCCTAACACATCATACTCCATCCTGCCCCACCCATATCCACCCCGTCCCATACATCTCCATCATGCACCACTCTTATCCACCCTGTCCCATCCAACTCCATCCTGCCCCACCCATATCCACCCTGTCCCATCCTGCCCCAGCCATATCCACCCTGTCCCATCCAACTCCATCATGCCCCACCCATATCCACCCCGTCCCATCCATCTCCATCATGCACCACTCTTATCCACCCTGTCCCATTCCAACTCCATCCTGCCCCACTCATATCCACACCTTGTCCCATCCAATTCCATCCTGCCCCACGCATATCCACCCTGTCCCATCCTGCCCCAGCCATATCTACCCTGTCCCATCCAACTCCATCCTGCCCCACCCATATCCACCCTGTCCCACCCAGCTCCATCCTGCGGCTCCCAGATACATCTTGCTTCTCTCAAGTCTAACCAGCTGGATCCTTCTCCATCTTGCTCCACTCACCTCCACCTACCCATCCTCCAACCGCAGCTGGTAGGTGGGTAGGTAGCCGGTGAATTTCACACTGTGCGTGAAATGAATCTGCATACCTGCAATTAAAGGCACAGCAAGGGGAAAAAAAATCTAAATTTAATAACCTGTCATGAACCAACTTGTCATCCATCTAAATGAATTCACTTCTAATTTAAGAAAGCAGACAAAGAACATCGATTCTAAATCTAACGGCAAACCAACGAGGGGATGATTGTAAGGTTTTTCTTCGGAAACTGGCACAATGACACAGAGAGCTGCAGGTACGCATTCTGACATAATCTGACAAAACCTGACAAAATGGGCCGAGCTGAGAGTGTGACATATCAGGCCCACGGCTCAGCAAAAGCACCATTTCTGTGAACTCAGCCTTGAAATGCTTCTGCATTGTCACTGGTGTGTCACCCCACATCCCTGTGGCACACAAGTCCCTCACGGATGTCTGTCTCGCGTGCTAAATGGGTCGTACGTGCTACCAGAAGCCCAGTGCTCCTCTTACTCCTGCTCACATGGGTCTCCTGCCCTTCTTTCCACTCCTTTCCTCTGAAAGAAAATGCCAAAGTTCACACCTGTCTCATCTCAGTGCCGTGAACAACACGGTCAAAATGTCCCCATCTAACGAAACGCCTCAGATTCTCCCCCCTGTAATTTGCGAACACTTCTTTCTGATTGAGTCGGAATGTTACGGTTGAAATTTTAATCCACGGACCGTATATTTTTTGCGCTGCACTTGGCGCTTCACTCAAATTGCTCTGGGCAGGGGATATAATTTACTGTGATTCTGCAAATATCAGGTTGTTTGTAAATGGCTGTTTCTGACTCTTCTTTATGGTTGGGTGTGACAGTTATTAACAGATTTGGCCCAAAAGACTTGCGTCAAACGCAACATAAGGCCAAAGGTATTTTTTGCAAATGAAATACGTTTAAAACTTATATAACTATCTATATAATAACTATAAGTGCAATCTAGCTGCAGAGAAGTTGTTTGTTGATGATCTGACGTAAAATCATTAATGTTTTTTTTTTTAATTATTATTATTTCTACATTATTGGCAGCAGCTCTGTTTCTTGGCCCCTTCGGGGTTCGGGATTTGAACCTCACCCCTGCTGGTGTGTTTACATGCTTCTGCTTCTTTCTTTTTGGCAGCCCTGTTTTCTCCAGGTATTGTTCATCTAAGCTGGAGCCCCAAAGCCGCCCCTAATGTATGTGTGTGTCTGTGGGTTATGTATATGCTAAATTGTAGGAACCATTATTTTTATAAATTCAAATTGCAATACAAAAACAAAAAATTTATTTAGTTTGGTTAAGGTTAGGGCTGGGTAGGGGTTGAGGTTGTCATTGTTAAGATTAAGGTGTTCCCATAGAAAGATATGAATACTAACGTGTGTGTGTGTGTGTGTGTGTGTGTGGTACCCTGTCCTGACGCGTGATCCCTGAGCATTCTGGGATAAGCTCCAGGCTCACCGTGACGCGTACTGAGTAAGCGGTTACAGAAGACGGATGGATAAGCCCTGAGAGATGCGTGGGGAATGCGGCATAAACGTCGGTGGTGAAGGACTGAACAGCACGTTCCCCTGCTCCGGGAGACGCCTGAATGCAACGCTGACCTTCAGGAGCCTTTGGGAGCCATGACTTTGAAAACCACTGGCTTGCAACAAGAACGGCAACTGCAGTCAGTCCGCAGATTATTAAGGTGTTATTAAAAATGTATATATGATAAAAATGTTGATAATAGTCTCCTTTTAATTCGTTAATATTCACTTTTTTTGTATGACTGCAGAGCAGTGCCCAGTTTTGACTTTCAGACTGCTGCCCTTGGACATTTTCTAAAAGGAACTTGAAAAGAAAACGCAGAAAGGGAAACATAAAAATGCAGACGTTCATCAGATGGGGAGGGCCAGGGGTCACGGCATGATAAATAAATACGTCTACGCCGAGTACTTCTTCCAAAGCCTGCAAACTCAATCAGAGCATGCGCCAGATTGTATGTTGCGAGTCGAACATTTGCCTAGTGCCTATTGGTGTGTCCAGAGATAGTGGATGGTGCCCAGGTTCGAGGGAGGTGGGGGCTGTCGCGCAGGGGTCAAGAAATGTTTGAATTGCACAGCAGGGGTGGGGCCACAGGGGATTGGCCTCATTTGAAAGCTGATTGGGCCCTGGAGCGCCCATCATCTCTTCCTGAAGCTCGGTGCCTTTCTTGTCGTTGATCAAGCTGCATCGGGCAGACAACGTAGTGAAGCCCGTGACACGGCGGGTCCCTGGCGGCTTCCTGACGCGCTTCCTCATGAACGTGAAGGCGAAGCCTCGTGTCCGTCCGCTACATGCCGCTGCCGCGTGTATGGAAATGTACTCTGCAGGAGTAACAAAGCAGGCACTGTCAGCTGCGCGCTCAGCACCTCCAGGGAGTAAAACGCGAACGGAAACGGCATCTCAGGAAGACGACAGAGTATTCCACTGACTGTAAGCGGCAAACCCCAACCACCTGAATATCTCCATGTTAAAAAGGGGACATTTTGTTTACCCCAAACCAGCCAACACAGGCCCAGAGTTACTGTCCCCCCACCCTCTATGATAGGCACCATTTCAGGCCGCAGTACACCCTCCATCCAACTGTGAAGCGGATGGCATTTTATTTATTCAGTTTAAATTTTAAAGAGACGATCTTTGGATATCCAGTCATCATAACCAGTTGCATGTTTTCTCGTTGCATGAGTGTCGACTTTGAGGGTAGCTCATTGTGAATTCCTGGAATATATAAAGTCTCGTTATGGGGTATGTTGTTGTGGATTACTGGTTTGTGCTGCCAGTTCTAACCTGATGGTGGCACGTATGTGGTCACTGGGGAGTGACACTGTAGCAGTGCACACTGCTGCCTCGTGTCACATCTGGCACTCGTTAGCCAACGCCCGTCTTCTGCCTGAATTCACTATCCAGATACTTCAAGATTGAAGAATGTAGAGCTCCTCACTGTCAGCTCATCCATATACATGTATATATCCAGGATGAAATATCATCACCCTAGACTGCTACATTAGCATATCTACCGAGCAACGTTCTACAACATACTAAGATTTGCACATATAATAGACAATATTCTTCATGTACTACATTTATGCAGTCAATATGCTACATACTGTACAAAATACAGTGCAAAAGAGACACAAAGTCTGTGTGTTATTTTCCATCCATCCATCCATCGATCCATCAATCCATCCATCCACCCATTAACCGGTAATCCCTGGGGCTCAGAATTGCTAACATATGGTATTTGTGTCTCAGCTGTGAATATATCCCAGGCGCTAGTTAAGACTCGTAATCGCTGAATCATGCTGCTCTCCGTCTGTGTCGCACATATCGATTACTATTCGCAGGATTGCATGCATTGTCCCTAAAAATAATAGAGAAAGAGAAAATGGGTGCCTTTTATTTTCAAATGTTTTTTTTTTCCTACTAAATTGCAAATGGCAGCTTTGGCTATTTTTGCAAACTTGTAATGCATTTTTAAAAAGTCTTTCTCATCCTGTTCTGACTCTCGGCTGGCAGCACGCCGTGCATTTTAAGGGACTTACAGACAAAAACGTACTAAATAATGAAAGAAATGAAACCGAGACAGGAACGAGCATGGCGGCGCCGTAAACCGGACGCCGCGGGCCCAAACGGCCCATCTCCAGATTCACAGGGAAAATGTGCATTTCTTGTTTTTTTGTTATTGGAATGCCAACCCTTTGGGGGTGCTATGGGCGTATGCCAGACAGCTGGGCAGCTAAACATCACATTAATAAATAATACTCCGCCGCACGACATCTGAATATTAGCCCTTTCATTTCCAGCCAGCCTTGTTTTTGTAACTTGCATTTTGAGTTGTTTAATTCGAGCATTGTGTAGCATTTTTTCAGGCAATGAAAAGTGAAGGAAACCAAGATGTTTAGTGGTGGACAGTAAGTGATATTTCATATATATCTATATGCGCACACACACATATATGTGCATTCTGTGACAGTATTTTTTTACACTAGTTTTAATATTTCTCTACTTTTCCTGTGAAATAGATGCAAGCTAGCTAGTTAGCAGTCAGATACCCTGTGCTACTGAAATGTTTTTAAAAGAAATGAACTGACAAAATGTGTTTTCTGTGGCTCTAGAGGGATTTATTCAGCGTGCTCTTTGGAATATTACTTGCACAAAAATGTTGCGGGCAGAAAGAAAAATGATTGGTTCAGAGAGATAACCAATCACATTGTAGAGGAGGTGGGTCCAGGCAACTAGAGGAGGCTGGACCAACCAATCAGATGTCTTGGTTCTGCCTTCTCTAGTTGCTTAGACCCACCTCCTCTACAATCTGATTGGTTATCTCTCTGAACCAGCCATTTTTCGTTCTGCCCTAAGAATATTTTTATCCAAGTGAAACTCCCATGAGCATCCAGCGTTTCCAGCCCATTTATGACCCTCCATGATGTGTTGTGTTCAGAAAACCATTGCCCACTGTTCAAACTGAAAGAGGCACCGCAGTTTATCACATATTCAGGTATATTCCATTGTACTGATTTAGTTGCAGCCAACTCTTCTAACCCACATTGTATTAGAGATTTGGTACATAGAACACATTTTAAAAGCTCCTATAAATTGAAAAAAAACGTATTATTGCAGTCTTTGAAGTGTTCTGGCCATGTGGTTCAGTCTCTGGCTCTTCTCTGTGGGCCCATTGTCCAGGTTCTTTCTGTCAGAAGGACGAAGGAGCTCATGAGGACTAATCTGCACTCTGTCCTCCAGCTCAGTTTTGTTTTTTGAAGCTCGGAGGTGGTGAGTGGCGGCCCCGTACAGAACGTGGCCTTGCATTGGTCCTCGGACCATTAGGCGGAGGTCATGTGATTTACCAAAGGTTAATGGGGTGTTATTTTAATTGTCACATTAAAAATAATTCTGATTCTGCTTTAAAAAACACCCAAAAATATTTTGTCCATACTTCACAATGAGGCTTGAATAAGCTCACAATAGATGACATTGGTTCACTCAAAGTAGCACTGAAGAACTGACCCGCAGCCAATCCCGTCTGAAACATGTGATCTTCCATCCAATCAGCACGGATCCTGAGGTCAATGAATGTCAAGGAGAAAGAATCCTGATTGGTTGCAGGACCCAGCTCAGACCTTCTTAATGGGCAGCAGGACGTTGAACCACAAGATCCCCCTTTGTTGTAGCTCCTCTGATGCTCCTGAACTTCTCGTTTTTACATGGTTGTATTCACGAATACTTTATATTTGACTTTAACTTTCTTTATGTTTATTTTTTCCAACAACCCTGTCCTGGTGGAAGATCGATGGGCATGTTTATTTTATTTCCCACAAATCATCAAAGCTCTCAAATTCTCATATTTCCAGCATTTCTGTCATATGTTATAGATTCAAGGATAGTACAAACAAGTGTGATAGTACAAACAAGTGTGATAGTACAAACAAGTGTGCTACCCTGGTCGTCTGCTTACTTGTTATTGATTTATTTATTTTTTTCGCTGCTCAGATTGCAGAACTTACGGGCGAAGCCTCGCTGAGCACAAACAGGCTGGCACATCAAACGGCAAATGTTTCTGGGCTGCTGGAGGAAACTGGAGTACCCAGACATTGCAGGGAGGATAGGCAAGTCCCCTGCACAGAGATCGGGGGTGGGACTCATAGCCCCCAGCCTGGAGGGATGAGCCTTCAGTGCTGCCCGCTAAGCTAACATACCATACGTTCAGTAACCACTCCCCTCCGACAATAAAGACTGCAGACTGTAATCAATAACGAGAGGTGATTCCTCTTTCATCTGCTCATATTTGCGGCAGGGGAGTAAAAATGTGCCGTGGAGCCTGGTTTAACTGCCCCGGCATGTTCAGGTACTTCAGGTCTTCAGTGGAAATTGGCAAAAGTCGATTATAGTCGTCAGTCCAAAATCCACGTCGGCCTGCCATGTAGGTACTGTCTCAATGCAATAGCCACAAAATTAATGGCATCCAGAGGAAAGAAATATACAATTAAATTGCATTTTCACCTTTTTGCTTGACTCTCATTATTAAAAAAAAGGTATTTGGCATGTAAATTGTCCTGTTACAGCTCTGTAGCTCTGTCCGCTGCCTTAGACCCCGAGCTACACGCCTTCTTGGAATTTGATTGCTTAAGATGCTCACTGTATCACGGCCCTGTCATGCGAAAAAAGCCAACACGACGGAGACCAAACAGGAAAATAAAACTGAACAAACAAGGAAATCGAATCCCGGCAACAAATGAGCCGATTCGGGAACAGATCATTGCTTTCACGTTTATTTTCCTGTAGGTCCGTGTCCAAATGTATCAAATGACAGACCGAGTAGGCCTCATGCTAACGGCTAACGCGATACCACATGAGTATTAAGCTAACATTTAACTAGGTGATTAGCATCTTTGTGCTTGTGGCTACAGATTTCCGCTATGATATGCCAACTTGTGATGCATTATGTATATCATGTACATGTGGTAATATCTGTAGTGCAATTTAGATAACAGTTGTATCCCTAAAGAAGTGAAATGACGCTGTTGTGATAATTCCCCATCCTAAAAGCAATGCTGTTGAAACAGCTTGGAAAGGCAACAAACATTCTGACCACGTTATATCTAAATCCCGGGCAAAGGAAAACCACATTGCAAAGCTAATTATACAGGTCCATTTCTGTAATACACTCATTAGGTAACTAACCAAGCTTTGATGTGCAGACGAGGTCTGCTGTGCTCAGCACCACAAATAAAAATTCCCATTACGATCACAGTGACCATGCTGGACGTACTGCTCCCTTATTGCTACACGTGTTCCAGCATTTCTGTTCCTCATCCAAGCTACGTACCATGGGAGAGAACAGAAACTCTGTCGTCATGGGCGACCGTGAGCAGGAACGTATACCCAAAGAAAGGTGATGTCACTTCCTGCGTGTCAAACTTGACAACACAAGCGCTCACAAAGATCACACCAAAAAAAAAAAACATAGGTTTCACACGCCGAAGACCCATAAAACTATTCATTCATTATTATAATTTTCATATTAAGACTTGGAATAAGGTAAGTTTTTTAAGTTATTATATTGCTTAATGCCTGGAATGAAATTATCTCCTGTAGGTCATGGCTCCTTAACCCTTATATGCTCCATCCTGCAGGACAAAAAAACATCAATTTTACTACCGTCTCTTCACGAGGCCAGCACTGTGGGCCGTTGTTCGCCGCATGGAGACACAGTAGAGATAGTAAAGTTTTATCACTGACTCATGTCTCCCATCTGTCTGCTCTCCCGTTGCTGAAGATCTCACCCGGCAGTTAGTCAATGGAGACTCTGATGAAAGGTTAAAGGCTGGTTGGGGATCGAGCCTCTGGTCTCCGGCCGACAGCCTCGTGCGCCGGGATCAATCAGCAATTAAGTCGTCATATTAAACTTACATCCCGACGCTCCCCGTCCTCGCCTGCCCCTCCATCACATCCCGGTCTCGTCTGTTTATCTCGATCCGACATCTTGTTCCATTAGCCGAGTCCCTTCTCATTATAACGAACGAGTACGTGTTACTTTGATGGATTTTTTTCTGGGTGGCAAATGCCAACAGAGATATCATTAATAATTTAAAATTAAGTGTAAGCGTATAGCTATGCAGTAGATTCATCAAAATGGCTTCTTTGCCTAACATTCCAGATGCTTTCAGAACTCTTCATTTCCCTGCTGGCCTCACACATGCTAGCCAAGGTTAGCTTTATACTCGCCGGGAATTAAACTCTTTCCTTTATCAGAGTTACCTTTCAGGGGATATTATAACCACGAGCATAGGCTAAGGCTTCCGGAAATTGCGGAGAATTGACAATTAAGATCTCGGGGTGATATTACGCAGTAGATGTGCGACCCTTCAAGGTTTCTTCAAGCTGTGGAACATCTGCAGTGCCTTTACAAGAACCTGCCCCGGAAAGACAGACATGCACACAAGGTCGGGCCGCGTGTGTTATATGCAGTCTGGAGTGGTGTAAAGTTTATCCATCGGATTCCTGTATGGTAACAGGTAGTTCAATATTCCATCAGCTGCTCGTGTGCGACACGGCCTTCCCTGAGGCGCCTTCATCTCGGACTGGAGTGAAAAATATGGAATAGCATTTATTTGGGTAATTCAAACCTGATCTTTATTGGCAAAGGGCCTGGAGGAGTGTATATAGAGTGTATACAGGGGTTAAATCAGATTCAGAGAGGAGGGGGCCCTGTCGGGCTGAATGGGTGGGGGTCCTGAATTAGCTACTCTGTATGTTTATTAGTTATCATATGTATTTATTATGTCTAGTAGGTGAAGTTTTGGCAGTAGTATGTTACGTGAAATAAGTCAAACAACAAAAGCTCGAGACAGTCAAGGTGTCATGGAAGAATGTCTTGAGAATACTTGAGAAATGGATGTCTGCTTAGAGCTCATAATGAAATTAACACGTAAGGTAATGAAAAAACGTGAGTTTTCACACAAAACTGACCTTTAATTAAGCTGGTCACTTTGAATCTTTGATTAAATTTTGGGACAGAAGAAAAAAGAAGAAAGAAAGGTTGAAAAAAAGAAGTGGAGCTGGGCTTCGGCTAGGTCTGATTTGGAAGTAAGGAGGCGGAGCTGGGCTTCAGCTAGTGATTTGGACATAAGGAAGCGGAGCTGGGCTTCAGCTAGGTGTGATTTGGACATAAGAAGGCAGAGCTGGGCTTCAGCTAGGTGTGATTTGGACATAAGAAGGCAGAGCTGGGCTTCAGCGAGTGACTTGGACATAAGGAGGCGGAGCTGGGCTTCAGATAGTGATTTGGACATAAGGGGGCAGAGCTGGGCTTCGGCTAGGTGTGATTTGGACACAAGAAGGTGGAGCTGTGCATGTTTTCTACATAAGAAGGGGAAGCTGGGCTCCTTCAGTATTTAGCCCCTTCTAAACATAACCAGAGTGACTGAAACTTATTTGTGGTCTTGACCATCTCTAATTAAAATTTCTTTCACTACAAAAATAATATAGCATAGCACCAGCGGGGCGCATGTCCCAGCATGACCCGCATGGAATTGTAAATAGCCCTTGTTGTATTGTTGTTGTTAATGTTAATGGTTGCGTCTCCTTACTGTCGCACGTGTGTGTTTGCCTGTGTCTTCTGTGTACCTTGGGTGTGTTTCGCTTGTGTGAATCTCCCACCGTATGTGCATCTTGCCGTTCGGCATCTGACAACCTTGTGTTTCCTATCCGTGTATTTGGTTCGGTGCTCGTTTGCCGCTGTAGTCCTTGTCAGGCCTGCTAATAAAGAGCGTGCTTTCCCCCGCAAGCAAGTCTCCGTGTGTCTCTCTGCTCCCACAATGCCTCAGTCCGCCCAGCACCACAGTATCTTACAGGCAAGGGGATTGCTAGAGCTGTAATGGGAGCTTTAACCCCCTCTAAAATGTCCTTTAAACCCCCCCCCCCCAATTTATGTACGCTACGTCCTTTAAATTGTGTGTTCTCATTCGATTTAAATTAAAATCAGACCCCCCCTAGTAAAGGCTCAGGCCCCTGCTCCTGCTGAAAGGTGCCGTAAGTTATAACTGTGATTTCGTTCATACACACTGGTGGTATTTTGTCCTTTTTTTTGTTCTGGAATGATCTATAACGTGGTGGATGTGTTTGTTTCATAAAGCTGACATCAGGAATAACGCGGGAAGGCCATTTCCTACTAATGGAACTGGCAGGGAGAGAGAGAAAGAGAGAAAGGGTGAGAGATATCTATTTTTATTAAACCATTTAGAGGCCCTAAGGATTTATATATATATATATATGGTTTGTTCTAGTAGTGGGGTGGTTGTGTGGTACCGTTTGATGGTTATGATGTGCAGTGATATTTAATGATGTTATTTGTTTTTAGTTTATATAATGGCACAGTCATTTTCAAGCCTGTCCAGTGTGGGTAATTCCTTGAAACAAGAGAAGTTTCTTGCAGACTCTGAAATCACTGTAGTGCCAAATTGGGCTGTAATTCTCTGCCACCCCACCGGTTTTTCACCAGGATGTGCGAGCTGTTGAGATGACCGGCATCATCTCCTCAGTGCCTGAGCGATGGGGCTCCAGTTCTGGCCTCGTCTCGACCGTATAAGTTTCAGCCCATCTCATTGTTGGTTTGAGGGCAGCTATTTCTGGTATCCATCCATCCATCCATCCATCCATCCATCCATCATCTATCTGTGTCTCCTGGTTAGGGTCATGGTTCAGGCTGCACTATGCACACACTCAGGCACAATCATTCACTACGGGCGATTTAGAGATGGCTTAAAAAATAATTGCTATTTTCATTCTAGCATGGTTAGCTCACACCTATCGGACTGGGGTTCACAGTCTCCACGCCGGGTCTGGATGTGTGGAGTTTGCATGACCCGCCATGTCATTATGGGGTTTCCCCCCACAGTCCAAAAATACGCCAGGTTGAAATGGAGTTGCCAGATTGCCTGTAGGTGTGAATGTGTGTAAATAGTGTGTGTGCCCTGTGATGAGTTGGCACCCCTTCCTGGGTTATTTCCGCCATTGTTTCTGGCATCGGCTCTGAACTCCCATGACCCTGCATTGGCCCGGAAGGTATGGAAAATGGATGAAATGAATGTGGTTGTAGCTGGGTCTTATGGGGAACTAGGGGAGGAAAGCAGGAACAATCATTTTTGCTTTTAATTCCATTCTAAAGATGTACTGAAAGAAATATATATGTGTATCTGGAAACAGAGAGGAAGCGTTTTCCACCTCAGAAGCACGGATGGCTTGACGTCTTGTTTGCCAGAAGTCACGGATGACGGGCCTTCTCACTGTATGTACCTGAATAATTTACCCTCTGTCACTGCAAAGTTAAATTATTCAGCCACATGCAGTAATAATGTCCATCATCCATGACTTCTGGTAAACAACATGTATGGCTGCCCCAGTTTTCTCCGTCGCTTTGGGGAATGAGCATTTAGCAACTCACTGTAACCATCTGTGTTGACTTAAAAAAGTAGGGTGACCAGATAATCCGTGTCAGGGAGGACAATGAGCTGCTTCAGGTTTTACAAACTACTTTCAAACTGAAAGGCTCCTGTGCTCGGCTAAATAATTTAGCTCTTCTTGTGCTTTGACTGGTTTGTGTCATTGATTGAGAGACTCATTCAGCGGTTTCACATAAACATCAGTAGCAAATGCATCATTACAGGGGACCGGCCAATCAGCACACAGCACAAACTCAGTGCTCATTTTAATTGAAATGGTAGTTCACAAATCCCGTCCTAGCTCAACGTGTCCTGCAGGACGTGCCTTATGTGGTCACCCTAAAACACACACACACATCTTATTGTAGGCAAAGTGCATGTGTGGTAGGCTTTTTACACAGTCTCCATAGAAACAAAGGCACTGTGAGAGTCTGCAGTGTGCACTGGCGAGAGCAATATTTGAATTTTTAATAATGAACCTTAATAGGCCACCAGTGAACAGAGAATGTGGAAACTCTACACACGTCCCTGCAGAAAGTGATTATTGCTCTTTCAGAGAGAAGCTCCATAGCAAAATTCACCGGAGAGCTGAGCGGATCGCAGCTGAAAAGACGTCTTCAGCTCGAAATCCCTGCGAGGCTCTGCATTCTGGTGGAACCCCGCCTGTGCTGCTATTGTCACACATTTCTGACTCAAAAATGCGCCAGCCAGGATGAATCAGGTAACGGACTGTGCCGGGTGTAACAGGGCCTTCAGAACTGGCTTCGACTCCCACTCGGTCCAAGCCAAGAAAGGCAAATTCCAACATTCGGTGATGCTGCTGGCAGAACTCGACTGTTGTTTGTCTTCAGCAAAGATCTACGCAGGACATTATGAGGATAAGTACTTCATTATCCAAGTAAATATCAAGAGCTTCCTCAGAAGAGTCCCATGAGGAGGGGCCATCTTTGACATGATGCCGTTTTCTGAGCACAATTGCAACTGTTGCTTAGTGTGTTGGCTCATCTGCTAAGATCACTACACATCACACTCCTTTGGAAATAGGAAACTCCTCTCCTGTGGGTATGAAGTTATTTCTGAACCTTGTACTGCATAAGTGGTGGGAAGATGGTATGGTGAACTCACTCAATAAATTAGAAAAAGGTATTGCTTTACTGCTTGCTGGTTAAAGGAGTTATAAAAAAAATATTACCTAAGACTCTGACTTCTGGCTGTGACTCTTTTATTCCAGAAGGACTTTATACTCCGAAGGATTCATGAAATACCGATCCCGGCTCATCTGAGCAACAGAGATACATTTATGTGCAGGGATATTCCTCTGAATGTATTAAATCAAGCAGGTTTGTTGCTCTAGATAGCATGCCCGTTCATGGAATAAATTGCAGAATGTAAAAAGGCACCGTGTTCAGTGTTTTACAGTGGTTCGTTAGCTTAGCAGGTAGCGCTGTAGACTCACACCTTTACCATTGTTGGTTTTATCCCCCCCGAATGCCGGCCTCTCATAGAGCACCCTGGAGAGGATGCCGGCCTATCACATGGCAGTTTAACGATGATGTAACAGCATGTCTTTGGAGTCGACTTGGCTGGTCTTGAGGAAGTGCAGGTTAGGCAGGAATAAAGTGCAGCCGATATAACACGCTTGGCAGTAGCGCCGAGCGGAGTACGTGTCCTGCTTGGACACTCAATGCTATTTTTCTACATTAGAAGTTCCATTTGTTTCTCCAGCTGCAACAGTATTTGTCAAAATGATATTGTTTGAGGAGCTCTTCTCTTTGACCTGTTACTGGGCATTCTCTTAGCTTGGCTACTTTTTAGCCAAAGTTTGATAGCAAGAGAACCTGGTGAGTCTTTGGCGACATGTAGGGAGAATCCTATGACTGTCTTACAGCTCATGCGATCACATGCTTCCTGTGGTCTCATGCTCAAGTGTAAGTTCTTTGATGGTCCACATGGAAAATATTTTCAAAAATAACGTGCCTCTTATGCGCTACACCCATATCATATAAGCTCTTTATAAGAAACGCCACTGAATTGTAGTAAACATATAAAAAAACATCATGTGTTGTGATGAATAACTGAATGCTTAACAGAGGTGGCAATTTCAGGTCCAAAAAGTAAAAATCCAGACCATGATTTACTTTCAACCAACCAGTTGAACATAAAGTCACAGTCACAGAATACTCGGCTGGTTGAAACAAAATCTTGGTCTGGATTTGTACTTTCTGGACCTGAAATATCCACCTCTGATGCTTAAAAACCTTATTTGAACCATGCATTTTTTTTCATATCGGGGTGGGGGGTGGGGGGGTTGCAGTGTTTTTGTTGTGTTCCAGCGGGTACGATTCTTGCTTAGACAGAAAGGAAAAACTCCTGGCTTTCGAATGTTTGCATGTCTGAGGCCTTCACCGACTGCTCCATTGCTGCTCGAACACTGCATGAACAAATAGGACTTCATCCCCTTTCGTTATGGTTTACAGGAAGGATTTCCACTCCGGCACCATGGCTGTTTAGCTTTGGGCCACGTTTTTCTGGTGTCTTCTTGAGTAGGTATATGGGGGTATGAGGTCAGCTCTTCTCTCTTAGAATAGTGTTATCTAGCACCAATAATCATTATGTTATTCTATGTCCGAATTTTGCTTTGTTCATCCACTACAGCAAATCTTTGGGTAATAAGACAATGTCTCTGACAATTTTTTACCTGCCCCCCCCCCCCAAAAAAAGACCTCTATATCTCCTATAAAAATAAAAGCTGCCTTGGTGAATGAAGCTGACCAGTTTGACCAATTTGAGCCAGTTTTAGAACCCGCTGATATGTCCTGTGGGTTTTTGAGATCTAACTCAGAATTTCCACAAAGGTAGCCGGGAGTGAAGAAGGAGAAATCGATTCATGAGCGCCAGCAGCAGCCTGCTCGAAAGCGGTACTGATCGACTCACCGCATTGTAGAAGCAGACTCCCAGTAGGGTTGTGCCTTTCATAGATGGTCCCCGCGGCCTCACAGAAATTCCGGAGCATCGTCATGGAGACCTTTCATGATTCGGTTGACAACCATTCCTGGTTGCACCCACTTGAATACTTTACAGGTCCCCTGATCCACTTCAGTAGTCAAATGTATCAGGTAGAACCATGTTAAAATATATTTCTATCATTGCTATGAACGTACACCAATGGGCTGTGTACCCTACCTCCACCAAATGCTATCATTCCAGTCAGATGATTTCATTAAACCCACTGGGCAGGGTGTGGCTCAGTAGATTACGATGTTGATTACGAGAATTTGCCTACCTCAGAATTTGAACCGGTAACTGGAGGTGGAGATTTCAGGTCCAGAGAGTACAAATCCAGACCAAGATTTTGTTTCAACCAACCAGTTGAGTACTCTGTGACTGTGACACTTTATGCTCAATTGGTTGGTTGAAACAAAATCTTGGTCTGGATTTGTACTCTCTGGAACTGAAATCTCCACCTCCGGTTACCGGTTCAAATTCTGAGGTAGGCAAATTCTGATCTCACCATTAGATTTTTGAGCAAGGCCCTTAAGTCCAACTTCTTCAAGAATTGGCTGGCCCTGCTTTCTGACCCTGTATGTTGCTTTGGACGAAAGTGTCTGGAAATAGATAAAAAATAAACTAGACTGGCTCTCAGGTAGTCTACAAATCTATGACAGTAACTTACCGTAATGCTCAGAGTGAGAAAAATCTTGTAGTCTGTCTTGTAGTCTTCTAATAACAACTTTTAGATGACATTCCTCAATTTTTATTCCATCTTACCCCTGAAAACATACCGATTTTGATATCCGGACTTTGATATCCAGCAGTGTGGACATTACCACCTCCTGGGGTTTGCTTGCAGAACTCGCCTCAGAAGGCGTACTCCATCGATCTGATCTTTGACGGTAAATTGACGGTAGCGTGACACGGTCTGTACTATGAAGAGAAGACGCTGGGCTGAATCTGTTTCTGGAGTTCCTTCTTTGGGAGGAGCTGGAAAGGTTGACGACATCCATTAATTTGAGGCATCAGCGGTCAGCATCAGAAACAAACAAAAAAAAAAAATGAAGGGAATGAACGGTGCCGATAATGCATGTGATTAAAGGATTCCTTTTAAAAATTCTTCTGAAACTTGTCACATGACAGTGTCTGTGTCACTTTGTAGTTAAAAGAAATACTCATTCCAGTCTGGTGCTCAATTCAAACCGTTCACAAAATTAACATGATTTCAGTGAGATTTGCCTAATTAGACAGCTGCACATTACTGACTTTTTAAAAATCCCTAGGATTTTCCCGGACACGCAAAAATAAGTATGGTGCCAATATAAAAAAATGCCAAATATTGAACTGCTTAATATGGGCCACAGATTTGGCTGTCTGTTTTCTGAAAATTGGAATGATTGTATTTTATGGTTTAAACATTTTGTCAAGACTATACCATACTTAGTTTTGAGGAATGCATGTTTGCCAAGCTCAGGGGTAGAAAACATTATAATTATGGGATGTTTTTTGTATATATTGCACCAGACGTTTTACACCCTGTTAGGGACATGTACATGGTAATCACAGAGTTTAAATATTGTACAAGTCAAACAATACTGAACTTTTCTGGTATACAATGTGTCCCTTTTGCTACGATGAAAGTTTCATTCTTGTAGCATAAACAGTTTTAATTTTATGAAGAGTACAGTGTCAGAATAATGGAATCTGTGCATTTTTTGCCCCATTTTGTTGTCTTCTATGAGGAATTTTATTAATTAGAAATAAAAGTATATGTAGATGCATTATATGTACCTCATTTAACAAAACTATATACAAATATACCAAACACTTACTGTTGTGATTAGAATATTTTTTTAAATCATTGCCTAACAGGGTGGAACAGAGTCGGCCTCTTAACAAGTGGATTCAGATTCACAACAACAATATTACTACTGCAACTAATAATAATAATAATAATAATAATAATAATAATAATAATAAAAATGGTGCTTTAAAAATGTAAAAGATAAAAATAGTAATTTATCTTTGATAGAGCAATAAAAAACACCTAATATACCACATAATAAAATAGGTTTGTTATAAAGATTTGTCTAATTTTATAAAAGAATAGGAGCCAATTAAACACGAGGACATGAATGTGTAGCACAAAACAAGAATCACCCACATGTAAAAGGTTAGGGGTCAGAGTCTCTTTTCTGAGTGTAAGAAATATCTTGATATATCAGTGGAAAGTCAGTCTCAACTGGCGACACCTTCAGCACTCAGCTCTAAGAACATGTTCAGGAAGACCTTTGGAGGATACCTAATTTACTTCATCTGCTGAATTATTTTTAGCCGTATATATATTTTTAAAACTTTAAAAAATGCTCTCCAAGTTTCTTGAGTCTTTAATGATCCCAGAATCAATCTGATAAATGGTTAATTAAAAAGCAAAAAAAAAAAATTACTTAATCTCTCTCCCTCCACTAGCAGCTGACTTAGTTTTCCTGAATATCGCCTCTTGGCGTGGTAAACAGATCGATGGCGCTGCTGTCGGTGCCGCCCAGCCACTGGGTGAGTGGGGCTGGCGGTGGCCGCCTCGCCTCTCTCGCTGCCTCGCACCTTGGCCGTGGTGACCCCTGGTGGCCGAGGTGTGAAACAAACCTTTCTGAACAGCGGGGTCTCCACAAAACCCTGCACGACCGATTTAGAATGCACTTTCCGGAACATTACTCTCACTGATATGCCTTATATTTGCACTTGTTACTTGTTACTAACTCCAACCCCCCGCCCCCCCCCCATCACACACGCACACGCACACACACACACACACACGCACACACACACACAGCTGGGCTGACCCCATGGTAGAGCTCAAAAGAAAGAATGAGCTATGGGAGCTCAGACCCCATCTTCATCATTTCCATCACACCGCACTGTTTACAAGCCAATAGTATCGATCATCTAAGTATGTAGAGCGCAATGTGTTTGGTCTTTCTCATGCGATTTGGGTCAGCACAATGGGTGGTAGCATAAACTAGTGTCCCCTAGACGAATATAGTTCAGACTTTTATTAATCATGTTTAATCGGATTGCCTTAAATTACTCGCAGGTCATTTTTCATGATTGCTGATCTCTGCGTTCTTAAAGATGCTCCACAAGTTACTCAGATGTTCATTAAACTCCAAGTGGCGATACCTGTGCCATCCAATGTCCCTCGACTTCTCAGACCGATGGCAAAACTCCATTCACCCCCAGATTTCTTTGTTTGGAATTAAAATCAATTTGCATATTTGTATTCAAAATATACGCACACTCCAGGTAGTTATAATAATCTGTCTCCTAGCTAGCTCACTGACTAGGGGACCGCGTGAGGCCACCGTTAAGTAATGACCCATAACAGTGATTCTCATCTCTTATGGAAAAAGATTAATGTTCATCCGCAGTCTCTACAGCTGTTTGAGATAAATCTATAATGAGACACTCCATCTGCAATAAACTTTAAAAGTTGGACTGGAAACTGAAGAAGAATTGATCAAATAAAATATTACAGATGCAATGCAGGATTGAGCTGAATGGGATTTTGGTGAGGAAAGGTGATTATTTTGAACTTTTGTGCCAAATGCATCTGTGGCCCTACGTAGTTGATCTCTGGTCAAACCAAGATGTGACCTGTCCTGGGGACCTGGGGACAATCGTTTGCCATTTGGATGGAGAGATTGCGAAAACCCCAAATTGAGTCGCCTGCTTTCCAGTGGGTTAAATGGCTCGCTCCCTCTCACTAGTCCATGGTGACATTCGGTGACAGTAGGGGACCCACAGGGGCTGTGGGCGGAACGGGAAAGAACATCGGCACCTTCCTCCACGTGTGTCACGCCTTTCCGTGCAGCATGCAGCGCCATGGCCTGAGGTGAAGCTGGCATCTGACAGCAGCCTTAAAGGAGCTCGGTTTGATTTCCGTACCTCCCGGGCTGGCGGGGGTGCTGTGTCTTGAAGCCCCAGGAAACCCTGGACATTGTTCCAGCTTCATAATTAAAAAGAAAAGCATTTCCCAGTTGCCCCAGACTAACCATAATCCCTCTTTGAATTGATGGTTTATTTGAGTGCTGTTTAGCATCAGGTTGACTTCGCGCATCACTTTCTGGTCCTGGCTTCTGTAAGGATACCCCGCTTCACTTGAAGAATGCCCCCCCCGTTAGTCCCTCTCGATAACACACCGGCTGAGACCTGAATTAAACGGTCATGCCAGAACGAGACTGCAAATGGCAAAGGCTGAGTCTAAATGTCTAGTGGTATATACTCACAGCATTTAGTGTGTGACTGAGGCTGAGTGGCACTGGGGGGGGGGGGGGGGGGGGGACACAGGCGCGGCAATGTGGGATGTAGCCAT
>JABFEB020000041.1:11920636-11941681 GCA_019775895.2 Stomatorhinus ivindoensis
GGTGAGGAACGTAGAGCACTTTCTGGGAATACTTTGAATCGAAAAGGTCAGAATGCGTCATTTAATACAAGTAAAAGCCATTCACACAGAAAAAAATGTATTTCAAATATTTCAACAGAAAAAAAAACATTCACCCAAAAAACAGAAATACAAGGGCAATGGATCCCTCCAGCAACTTAGAGTGGAATAAAAGAGAAAATGACATCAATTAACAGCTATGAATACCTTGAGTGCCAGACCCTTGAAAGAATTATAAAACAAAGGGATCATTTTATCACTTTCTCACCTTAGCCTGAATTCTAATGGCTGCCGTGTGTGTGTGCGTGTGTGTCCCATATCGAACGTGCACAAGATATGTCAACCCCCTGGTGGGCAGGCATGTTATCACCATGAACTGATGATGATCCAGTTAACAGAGGTGGGTTTGAGTTCATGCTGACGACAGCGATGACTTTTCATGAAACATAAGGTAAATAACACATAGTATGGAATCAGAATTTGTTCATATTCTTTCTGACCATCAAAGTAAAGTACTAGAATACAGGATGCAAGGGGGGCAGTATGATGGACAATGGGCTTTGAGTAGTCTGTATCACCTCTGTCCTGTCTGCAGATATGCAGATCCTCTTTCTGCATGTAGATCCTCAATGTGTGTGTAGACCCTCAGTGTGCAAGTAGACCATCAGTGTGTGTAGACCCTCTTTCTGCTTGTAGACCCTCAGTGTGCGGTAGACTCTCAGTTTGTGTGTGGACCCAAAATATACATGTAGACCCTCAGTGCGTGTGTAGACCCTAAATGTACATGTAGACCCTCAGTGTGTGGTAGACTCTGTGTGTGTGTAGACCCTAAATGTACATGTAGAACCTCAGTGTGTGGTAGACTCTCGGTGTGTGTGTAGACCCTAAATGTACATGTAGACCCTCACTGTGTGTGTAGACCCTCAGTATGTGTGTAGAACCTGAATGTAAATGTAGACCCTCAGTGCGTGTGTAGACCCTCAGTGTGTGTGTAGACCCTAAATGTACATGTAGACCCTCAGTGTGTGTGTAGACCCTCCAGACCATGCACAGCTTCTTGTGGCTGATGACAGAATGTTACAAAACTCATCCATTGCTCTAAACATCCTTTGAAGCTGGAAATACAAAATAAACATTCCCCGATGAATCTGGAGTCGTACCAGCATCATCCATCCATCCATCCATTTTGGCTTATGGAGGCACAGTTAGCTCACAGCCTGCAGACTTTGCTGGCCCGTGTACATTACTGAAACCTCCAAAGCCAACTTGTATTGCAGAATAATTAAACCACACAGCATCTTTTTTTATTCAATACACTGTGACATATAAGGAATAAGGAAAAATAAGGGAGCCTTTTCAGAGGATGAGAAAGGATTAAAAAAGATGAGCTTGGACATGTGCGTAAGCAAAATGGAATTCATGACTGTCATTAGGAGCTTGGCTGTATTTACAAGGATGGAAAAAAGCAGAAGGCACCATATTTATTCATCCATTCAGTTAGGCTGCAAAGTAGTAAAATTTTTACCACATGTTCTCTCTCTCGCTCTCTCTGTCACGCACGCACGCTCACACAAACTCACGCGCACGCGCGCACTCACGCGTACACTTCTCCTGAGAGGGAACTTGTGGATTTTAGCAGCGTCTTTACCCATTATGACAGAAGGTGAAGACGAAGAACAAATTAAAATCAGCTAACTGTAAAAGGACACGCGCACCGAGGAATGGCACAAAAAATCAACAAAAAGAAGCCTTCCACCGCACGCGATTTGAAAACTGATTCACGGCAAAGTTATTTAATATACTGCCGCTGTAAGGGTAAAAAGTGTAAAAACTATTGTAAATATAAAAATGTAAACGTGCAAGATGTCTGCAGAGACCGTATGGGGGAGAACGCAGTCAGCTGCTTCTTTTCACTTTCAGCAAATGCGCAGGAACAGACACGCTGCAGGAATGCGGCACCTGACTCCAGTGTGCTCTCAGCGCGTTCTCAGCGTACTCGCATGTCTCTCAGGAGCCCGGAACGGGCAGACCAAACAAACACCAGTAATGTAGATTCATACGCAAATAAATTTCATGACAACTGAGTATTATAAAAAAATAAACAGAAAAAACACAGGTCAGGTTCCAAATGACCAGCTTGAGGAGTGTGAAGATTATTGCCCTCTCTGGGCTCCCAAAGCGTCTCTTATTCTTCATGAATATGGAAAGAAGACCAGTCTTTCGCAATTATTTTTTATCATCAATATATTTTTGCTCCCATAAAAGAAAAACAATACACAATTAGTGTTTATGAGTTATAGATACACTGTGGCTTGTTCTGATTTATAACTGAAAGGAAAAAATATCCCTGAGCATCTGAAAGTATGTCGTTCACAGCCCAAACACACACCGTTCCTAACACACATTCATATATAGGACTGACACACAAACACGTCTAAATCTGCACATACACACACAAATGCACGTGTGCACACACACACACACAAATATATATCAAACCTACATTCACACACACACAAACACATACATGTTTAAATCTGCACACACACGCACAGCAGGAGCCTGTGGCATTCAGCAGGTCTTTCTTCCGTACGGCAGTAGAGACGTCCGAGAGTCGTGGCATGACAGCGAACAAATTAAATGCAACTAACTGTTAAACATGAGCGAGCTCCCCCGAGCCAAACGCAAGGTCATTCATTTGCAAAGAGATACTTGTCAGTTGTCATCTCTGATCTCTCTGGGGCTGCTTCATTATGGAGAACCGCCTGCAGGCTGGCGTTTCTCTCAGAGGCGGGGCCGCATGCCGCACGTCGTCAAAAACGAAACTCCTCTGCGCCTCCATTTATCGCCCGTGACCCCGGCTTCGGCTCAGAAGCAGCAAGCGCTTGGGTGAACCGTTCTCTCCAAGACAGAGATGAAAACAGCACGAGGAAGCTTGTCAACGCAACTGTCCAAGGGCACGGGAAAAAAAAGAGATTTTCTCCTCACCAGTAAAAACGTTTACTTGGACAACGGTCGTCAAAACTGTCCATGTTCCTGTGGCATGCACGGTCACTTTTACACAGCTGTCAGCCCTTTGACGACAGCATTGTCATTCAGGAAGTAGGGCACATTTCCCAGCAGGCTTTGTGAAGCACACCGTAAAATCATGCCCACATTTTATTCCACTGTTTGGGCTAGCCCCACGGAATTAACGCCATGGATTTAAGCAGGATGTCTTTCTGGTGTTAAAAACGATTCAGGAAATATTTTGCCCCTTTGAGGGTCACAAGCTGTCTTTTATAGCAAATGAAGATATTTGAAAAATATATATATATTTTCAGTTTTAAGGATTTGGTTGAAACCTTAAATATAACCCTCAGGTTTCAGATGAATATCAAGTCAAGGATTTACTCCATGTTGCCTTTGATTGATTTTTTTAACTTTGAAATTTTGTATTTTGGAAAGGATTTTGACCTTAGTATTCCAGTATGTTTTTTTTCTGTTTTCCAACAGGAACAAGATTTTTAAAAATATTTTTAAATCCAAAGTTGGTGTATTTTGAAAATCTTCTGGATGAGTGGCCAGAACTGAGGCCCTTTAGCTTCCCAGGATAAGATGAAATGTAGCGCCATCTACAACTGAATGCTGAGAAAAACATCTAAGGGTAAAAAACAGAATAACAGGGGCAGCACCTTCCCAGACATGCTTCCAGCCCAGACGCGGCACGAGGTTCACAAGACGGGCACCATGACTCCGGCAGGAGATTCCCATGGACATCGGTTGGACATCGGTTCACATCCCCTGAAGTCTGCTGCCTTTGTTTAAACATATGATGCAATCCTAGGCTATTCGTGCCCCGTCGCTGCTACCAAAGTGTGTTCATAGGGCAGCCATCGGATCCCCTGCCTCAAATTTGCTGCTCCCTGTGAACCGAGGCTCTACCCTCCTCTCACCCCTGGCAGAGACGCCGTTGCAGGAACAGAGGAGGAAGCTCCTTGTCGATGGTGCAGCCGTGCTGAATGGAAGCAACAAGCGGCACGTCGTTCCTGGCTGTTCGGCTCACACTGTCGTGCGCAGCCGTGTGGAGGAACGCGACATATCAGCGTTCGAGACCGTCCCCTGAGGACCTGGGGGAGACAAGACCACCAGAGCTCGGACGTAAGGCAGTTCATGAATAATAAAGAGGAGGTTTATACCAAAGCTTTTATGTCCTTGTCAACACAAAAGGCTGCAGATGAATGGTGACGTGGGGCTTTGCGGCACCTGGAAAGCCGTGCCGGGCGATATAAATTATCAGGGTGGACAAGACCCCAGAGGACATGACGGAAAAAGCAGAGGAAGAATTGAGGCCGAGGCAGTCAGTCACTGTAACATGAGGCATTGATACTCTCTGGTTTGTCTGACAGACCAAAAACACTCCTTAACCCTGGGCAGAACAGGCACTGGAAGCCAATTCCCCAAGTCTGTCCTGTGATGAGGTGTCACAGGAACAGGGAAGGAACGATGCTCGTTCACAGCGAATGAAACACTGCCGTGGACATTGTCATTGCGTCACTTCCTGAAAACCATAGGAAGTTACTTGGAAGTGGACAAGACAGGAAATGAAGGACTTCGGCCTCTCCGAGTTGGACAAAGTGGTTGAGATAGCTCCAGAAGGCCACAAGGCATCCCTTGATGGGAATGGACCGGACTAATGGTGGTTGACCTCTTGTCACCCTTGGAAAATGGGGCACAGTTATGCAAACAAAAAGATCAGGACAAAAATGAACATAACCACCTACCGCGCACTTATATGGGTGCATGCTGGGAAAGAATGCAACAATGGAGAGAGACACACTCTCAACGAGAAAAAAAGGTGTGTGAAGCCTGGAAATGTCCTCTAATACAACCCTTCTAAGTCTGAGTCATTCCTGTCATGTCAATATTCAGAAGAAATCGCTTTTAAAATGAAATCCAAAAATATTGGGTAACGCTTTGCATTATGGCTCTATAATGCATAATGGCTCTATAATGCATTCGTAGAACATTCATAAGCAGCGTGCAAGCACACCTTAACATCCGAACATACGTTAACAGCTTTAATATCCTTCAATGTTCTATGAATGCATAAGGAAGGTGCAGTTAATGTAGAGTGTTACCAAATATGCGGACAGCTTGCTCTACAAAGGGCAAGTTGAGGGAGGCATAAAAAGGAATTTCCCCACGGGGATAAATAAAGGATTGATTATTATTATTATTAATATCCTAAATACACTACGCAACATCCCTACAAAGTCACAAATGGTACCTTCTTGTTTTAATGACAAATATGATAATACCCTTTATTCAGAACTCTAAACGGGGAGACTAAGAACCAACATGAACCACTCAAGACCCAAAAGTCATTACACCTTTTCACATTGAAGCAACACTTAAAATCACATCATCTCTGACTCAGATAAGCACTATATATATTATGAAATTATATAATAAAGGACTCTCAAGCAATCACGTTAAAGGAGTAAGAGCGGGATATGAAACCAGCCACCAGCTAAGCTGAGAATTTAACCTTAATTTCCATCATTTCCGGTCTTGATGAAATTACTTTATTTGGATATGGAAATACAGCTCCCATCTAACAGGAATATAAATTACTTTAAGTGGTTCTCTTACGGGGGTAAGGGACTTGAAGCAGTTGTTGCGTTGCTGAGAGGTCACAGCCAAATGTGACATCTCTGAGAGGAGAGAGCGGCGGATTGGAGTTTATTATGCGGCCAGCTGAAATCACTGACTTGAGGAGTCTACAATAAATTGCGAAGGATTTTATATTTATAAGCTGTGCACATTACGGTCCTCAGTCAGTAAGACAGGTGTGTGTGCCAGAACAGAAAGATGGCTGGAGTACTTGACCCATTTGGCATTTCGATACACAGCAGAGATGGTGCAGCAAGATCATTAAACCTGGGCGACCCGTAGTACAGAACCATCCCGAGGCGTCACTGTAACCTGGAACTCGGTCGCTCCACTGACATTCCTGGCCCTGAATAATTCATATAAAGATTGACCATGATACAAAAATTATGGCGGATATCAAAAGGAAAATGAAGGTCACCGCATGGAGAAGATTCTGATTTTTTGTTCCAGATTTTTGAACATCGAAACCAACATTTCCGGTCCATTCATAAAAAATATATTAATATTATATTTATTATAGTAAATATATTATATTATATATTATTATATTATTTCATTTTTAGCAAATGATTTGGCTATTTTGCTTTACAAAAACGGGCACTCTCCGAACGAAGGCTTCGTAACATACTTGTTCCTAGTTTAAACAAGCTGTTATTATTGCTGCCCACAATAATATACGACACTTTGTGCTATATACGATCTCGGCAGGTGCCTTAATCCAAAGGGATTTCGCAGATTTGTACTCATTCACACAGCCGGCCTTTCACCGATGCATTCTGGGTTAAGTACCGTTCTGACGGGCACATCTTCTGGGAATTGAACGAGCCGGTAGAAATGTTTAATCACTACACCAGCCATGGGCCCTTTTTCTATCGTAGTCATTAAAAAGTTCATATTTCACAAAATATTATCATTTGTCTTCTATAAACCCGTCATGGTGCTCCTGGAGTCGGTCCCGGGAAGCACTTGACTCAAAGCAGGGAGACACCCTGGACTATAATAATAATAATAATAATAATAACAACAATAATAATAATATTAATAATAATAACAATAATAATAATAATACCAATAATGATAATAATAATAATAATAATAATAATATGCCTTGGTGTTTGTGTCACCCCATGAAAATCATTACCCACCCCTGGGCAATCCCACTGAATAATCCCTGCTGTCACCCCTGCCACTAACTCTTCCTCTTGCCCTGGACTGACCCCCCCAAACACACACCATTTTCTGAGACTAAATATAATTTGAAAAAATAATCGTAGTCACTCTAATCATCATCACAGCAGCCATGATCATCAACATAACAACCATGAATATCTCAGGTTAGGCTGAAGCCTTATTTACATGCATGTTTACAATTGACAGACCACAACTCAGTGCACCCAATACCATAAATGGGTTATGTACTTCTTCTGTTCTAAGCCCCCAGCTCATCCGTCCGTCCGTCCGTCCATCCATCCATCCATCCATCCATCCATTCAAATAAAAACATAATATTGCTAACTATACTGTATATACAGACAGACATCATGGCGTTTCCATATTCAGCATTAAATGTGAATAATTCTTCAAAGGTTATACATTTTACAGGTCCGATTGCTAGGCTACGAATACCATTTAGCTGTAAAATTACACACATTAGTAACTATATCATAGGTGCCAATACTGTTCTTATATGTTTGTTTTGCATCTATCGAAAGTCTGTTTTTATGCTGCTAAAGTTTTCTTGGAGGTAAGCTAAGGGTCAAACCAAAGGCCGAGACAGATTCTTCAGACTTTCCTGAAGTTTGGGGAAAAAAAAAAAGAACAAAAAAAAAATCCTTTTTGCAACTGTCTTAACAGACTGCGCATTATAAATTAAAATGCCGCTGAGAGACACAACAGGATCCTAACCTGAGCGACGCATGAAAAAGTCTGCTCGCACACTCCTGGTTACCATAACAACAGGCACCCCGCGCTTCGGGGATCGCGTTTGGCCAGATGCGTATCTGCGGCAGGGAACTGCGGCACCTGCTTAATGCACATGGGGGCGCAGTACCTCGGAAGGGCTCGCACCATGCGGATGGTTGGTAAGAAACCTGGTGCATCTGACCACAGACGTCCCCGGCATGTTCCATGACAGACCGAAAAAAAAAAAAACCTCCTTGACCTAAACGTCTGATTTGATGGGTGTCAGTGACCTTCCGAGCTACTTGTGGTGAGGGAAGAGTCAGAAAGCACCACTTGTTAGACCAAAATAAAAATAAAAAACATCAGTCACTCCTTCCCCAGCAGGTGAACTCCTCCTGGTCCACAATCTCCAAAGGACAAAAAAAAAAAACACAGGTATAAGTAGTAAGACAACAACATCGTGATCCTGCTCATTCATAAAACAGAGCTAATTAATCAGGAAAAAAACAGACCAATGAAACATCAAAACCGCCCGTCCACTCAATGGGCTATTTACAGACTCTGCCATTTCCCACACACATAGCACATGTCTTTGATGGCTGACAACTTCATTAGATATCAAACAACATAAGATAGCTACTGTAAGATAGCTACTAAGATAGCAACATAAGACAGCTACTGTAAGATAGCTACTAAGATAGCAATGTAAGATAGCAACGTAAGATAGCTACTGTAAGATAGCTACTAAGATAGCAACGTAAGATAGCTACTGTAAGATAGCTACTAAGATAGCAACGTAAGATAGCAACGTAAGATAGCTACTGTGCAAAGAAAGTCAATTCTTGGGTCCTTGGAGCAAAAAAACAAAAACACGGAGCATACGCCCAAAACCAGCTACTGCTTAACTTTCTCATTCTCCCGTTATAGTTTATTTTGTACAGAAATGTTGAAAAACGCCATTGAAATAAGCAGACGCATTTCGATACATTGTTGACGATGTCCTTGTGACGTATGCGGCAGTTCTCAGCATTGTCCCGGTGCTTATTACGGTGTAATCAATGAGCAGATTTGCTCACGAGCAGATCATTAGTGACACCCTGTGCGACAGCGCGGTGGAGGTCGCGCCGGTTTGGGAGAGAGCACCGCTCGCCTAATCAAGGCGCATTAAAGTCGCAGGAATGCTAATCAAAGCGACACTCGTTAGTGACTAACAGCACGCTGCCCACTTGAAAGGCATCCGGCGCGTGACCGGGGACGGCGAGGACTAAGCAGGTCCGGATGCCCAACCCCCAAGGCGCCTCCACAACATTCCTCTCATTAAGAATAAACCGCTTAACGAGCGTTCAAAGGCACGGCTAATCTAGCGGGGAATGCTCTTCTCCATGAACCTCCTGAAGGGGAGGTACCTGCGGAATGTCTCGCGGTGCCACAGGCAGGCATGGAGAGTGCTGCGGAAATTATGGACGGACATAAAAAGGCATCATTTCCTGAACCATCCAAGCCACTGTTTTAGTCTACATATGGATTGGGGATCGGGGGCGTGGGGTTGTCTGGGGGACAAGTCGCATTAAGCTTGTTCTCCCTCTAGGTAGGTAGCATGCCGGGTCACGTTCCCTAGGTGAGCCACGGACAGGCATGGTTCTGGATCAAACCTGCCTGCTGGGTTCTAATTAATGATGAGGACAGTGACTTAACAGGTCCAAGAGGGTTCGGCTGCCACACACAGCAGTCGACCAGCAGGGGGAGTCCCAGAGCCTATTCTGAGCGTTCCGACCATGACGATTCTCTAAGCGGTACCGTGTCTTACACCCCTCCCTCAGTCCCATGCTCCTACCGGCACCACATGTTTTTCGAAGGTGTGTGTTACTAGTTATCTGTCTACAGGGGGCGCACCTCACCTTTGATCGGGCCCAACGTTTCTGCAGAGCTGGGTTTTGATACAAAGTTGGATAGGTTGCCCAGAGGCTCACGTGGTCGCCGGCAATGTGTCCTTTTAGGTGTCTTCCCGGCTTCCGGCACACGGTGTGACGTCGTTGCACATATGCAGCGTTTCAGGGACACTCTTGCCGAAGTCAGAGGCCTTCAGGATTTTCAACCTAACCCATTTTGAGTGTCACCTTTCAGAAGAGTGCACAAAAAGGCTTTAAGACGTCCCTCCTCCACACAAGGCACATTCTTCACCCACGCTAAGACATGAGGAGACAGGATGGCGTGGGAAAGGTAAACAGAGTGACAGGCGGACAGTGTCGGTGAGCTGGAGGTCATGAAAATTGTCGGCCTCCCCTTTCTTCCTTTCCGTAACCTTTCCTCTGATTCACCAGCGTCAAACTGTCATTTCTTGACATCTACCCAGGGTTAAGCTTTAAAGCAAAATTTGATCAGAGCAGGGTTTTTCTGATGCTCTTCTCCAGGGGAAACTTACCAATTTGTATGCATTCATATGTAGAATTCATGTGCTTCACACAACATACACATATACATAGTCATATACACAGGCGGGCAGGGATGCACTTTCAGACGCTGGGAGCAGTGGCTAGTTTTGTTTTTGCTGGCATTTAGTCTCTGTATTTATTCACTGATTTCCTGCAAGCCTGCTCGGACCAATGGGGGCTGGTCCTACCAGGCTCCGCCCACAGAACACACAGAACTGGCCCCTCCCCCTTGAGTCCATGGCTAATTCAGACATTCTCCTAGTTACAGAGCTATATATCCATCGCACACGTGCACTACTGAGTAAAAAAAGACTCAAGTAAACAAAGCAGACAGAACTGTCACCCTGGGGCTTTAAAAAAACATTAAATTGATGCAAGTCTCAGGTTGCCTGGACCCCCGAGTATTGTACTGTGTTATTCTGACACATTTTGCGTGAGGCCCTTTGACATAATGGTTCCTGCAGACACTGGATATTGGACAGAGATGCTTTTACCCGCATGAGTAATAATAATGAAATAATCACTTTGCTTATGTGCTCTGAGAAGGAGCGAAAGGTTTCCTCCGAGCCCTGTTTGTTTAGACGGTCCCAGGGGAGAGCAGGAGGTAGCAAGGGAGGGAAAAAGGAGGAAGAATGGGAATCTTCCTGACGATGTAGCTGTGCTACCTGGGGCTCAGTCGCACGACTAATAAAACAACAAATTAAATAGAAAGAACAAGTAAATGATGAAGTCATCAGGGAAAAGGTTTATTTCTTAAGAAATCCTAACATATAAGTATTTTTCCCAAAGTCAAATATAAGGCATGTGATTGAATTAATAAAAGATAAATCCCAGTATCCAAGAAAAAATACTGATATCCAAATGAAATCCTCCACTATTCTCAGTCAATAATGTGCATAAATGAACCAGCATGCACATCGCTGCCCTAGAGAATCATAACAATATCAAATTGTTTGCTCTGTACGGATGACCGACATTAGCACCGCTTTCCCATCTCACTCTTATTCTTGGTTGTGTGTTTAGAAGACGTCAGGCACCAGAAAACCATAGCACTCTTCAATAGCGCCACCCAGGGGTGGGCGGGGTGTAAGTAGGTTCATTTATGTTGCCAGAAAAATGCCACTGAGCCAAACAGCATATGGGGATCAGTCACCGCTACAGGATCCTCCAGGGGACACCTCAGCTGTCCGTACTGGTTGAGCAGGAGGTTCGACAGGTGCCCCCCCCCCCCACCCCCGTACAAGGCTCTGCAGATGGCTCTTAAAGAAAGAAAGAAAGCTGTCATTTCCTCATTCCTCACTGGGCAGATGCATAAATTTTTCTTTGACATAACTCTTTTCCAGCGATTAAGTATCGGGAAACGAGTCACGTTCCACATACCCAACCAGATTCTCCGCCCTCTCCAGAATCATCTGGAAGCATTCTGGCAGCACCTCCTGTCAGAAGTGAATAAATAGTCTCTCTTCCCAACTCCTATGAACCGTTTGCCTTTTAATTTCTCATCGTTGGTATAATCTGGCACAGAACTGCGTGGCGCCTCGATCGAGGGCCGTCATTTAACAGTTCGGCTCGGCCCCGCCTCGGAGAGGCAACAAGGCAGCACGAAAATACACGCAGAAGCCGCACTGAATAGAACTAAATCGATATCAGTGGAGAACCACTTACTGGCATAGGCTTTTTCGCAAAGGGGGGGGCATGCGTAATGCATGGCCAGGGTTCGTTCTGGCTGTCATGGCGCACTTTTTTTTATCTCGGGTTTGTGCTTTAATCATGGGTGGGGAATCTCACGATGATGCCCACAGCTAATATGCAGGCTGCTCCACATAAATGCCCCCCCCCCCCCACCCTCTCGTCCAGAGGGCACAGGAGCCTACCGTCAACATTCGCGGCCAGGGCTGACGAGGCCAAATCCTCGATCCCGTGTAACGTCTCACCTTGAGCTCAAAGCATTAGCGCCCCCCCCGCAGGCTAATGAATAAGCCAAGGCAGCCCGCCTTCTATCTCCCGGGAAGGTCTCGGGTGGAACCTGCCTGTCATTATGAGCTCCCGCTCATAAAAAAATTAAAAAATAATGAGCCCTCGCCTTTATCACTCTGTTAGACAAGAAGTGACTGCCCCCCCCCCCCCACCCCAGTTGTGATTTAATCAGCACCAATAAGCTGGGAGGGGCCCACAAAGACCCGTCAGGGCCCAGCATCGCCCTCTCAAGCTCTGACAGCCAAATCAGCATCCCAGCGGTTTCCTTTAAGGTCCTCTAGTGAGAAGAAGAGAAAACGGAAAGTGGATCCAAAATCTCAATGGGGGGGCCAGACTTACACCAAGAACAAAAAGGAGAGTTTAATGTGCTGGTTCACAGCGCGCGGCTGGGGCAACTTCACCAGTGCACAGGCTGGAGATGCCGCGCTCAGGATCTTCACAGAGACACCGTAAGGTGGAACAAAGCTGCGATGTCACTTCCTTTATTCTAAATCTAATAGCATCGACATCCCCTCTAAGTAAGCTCCCAGTACGTGTGGTGTGGGATCGAGCAGGATCGCAGGCCAAGGCTGTAACAGAGACTTTCAAAAAGGAGGGAAAGAATGGTAAAAGCGTGGGGCTGGAGATTTACCCAGAATGCAATGCATGTGCTCCAAGAATGATAGCCATCCAGCTTGTGGACCTCTGTTTCGAGTTACTGGTGTTGGAGCCACGTGCCCAGCACCTGCTGTGGTGTCGAGGTCATGCCATTTGCTCCTTCGGCCGTGCGGGCGGAGGCCGCGGCCGTGGTAATAATGACCAACAGCGACGTTGAGTGCATCTGACATGCCATTAGCTGGCCTTCCCTTTCATTGCCTTTAATAAATGCACTCGGCGTGAGGCCGCTGGCATCGTCTCGCACGTACAACAAGAATGACCACAGGCCCACGGCCCCTAATGCTCATAATGTGATAAATTGGCTTCATAATTCAAGTCGGGATGCGCGGTGATTAAATGTTCATTACGGTGCCGCCTCGGCCGCGCCCCGCCTCTTCGCGGATAGCATCGCCTCCCTGTTTTCCATCACGCTGATGGCCGAGCCGGAACAGATAGGCAGGGCACCACAGAACAAAACACAGGCTGATAGAGACAGTACCAGACAGCGTGGAGCTGGCAGAGTGGCTTCCTACAGAGAGAGACTCGCCTGCACAGCAGACAATTGCACTTTTTTTCATTTTTTAGGGAACTTTCTAGCATTCCTGAGGGGGTTTAAAAAAAACAGACGGACACCTGTGATGGACCTTCTCTGTGCTTTCGGCTCCAGATGAAAGCGATTCCTACAGGACTTCCCTCCCAGGAAACCAGCCGCCCACAGAACATTGTCTGCAGCTCTCAGCGATCGGCGCCATGCATTACCATCGCGGTTCCCCTACACCATCGATTTCAAGCCGAACCCCATGTCCTACTGGCACTTCTAGAGCCGGGCACGCTCAGAACAGAACCGCTCGCAAGGGATCGGACCAACTGCACGCATTATACCAAGCAATATCAGGGCAGTCTATGATTAGGATTCCATTGTGACGATGACATCAAAAGTACAGCTACCATTACAAGAAGTCAAACAAAAACAGACAAAAACGCTAAAAGATATTAAATAAAACTGGACAAAAAAACATACAATCAGCTGATCAGAATTACAGAATATACTTAATATATTCAAAATCTGCATTATTAATGTTCTACTACATCTAATACATATTATGGCCAGAAACTTAAGTGTATTATTTTAAAAAGTATCCAAACAGTTCCAAACACCCATTTAAATATTGTATGAAATCAATTATTAATTCACATTCATTGCACATTGTGCTTCCATGATTCTTGAGTGGAAATTGAATTACTTAGAGACACAAGAAGATATAAGACTTAAAATGCTTAAAAGATTATGCCACATGTTATGAGTAGTTAATAAATTATGCATACTTTATATTATGCTGTAGGTACTCAAGTGATCTAAATAACACCTGGATTTCCCCGGCTGCCTTTGGGATACTGCAGGTACAGAATAATCCACATCACAACTGTCTGTGGTATCTTTCAAGTATCCAGACCCGCATCTCACACGCCATATGAGATAAATGCTGTAATTATACACACAGACACCCTTTTGCCCTCTTATTTCCTAGCATATCGTAAACCAACATAAAGGTGCACAACGGATGAGGGTCGACTGGCAGCAGTCAAAATTATAGCTGAAATCAGAGACACGACGGCAGATAATTAGTTTTCAACGGCTGCTTTTGAGGGGGCGGAACTGAGGGGAGGAAAACTAAGAATACGTGAGAAAAAACCTTGGTATTAACATGCAAGCAAATCGACAGCGATGCTCTCATTTTCACAATAACAAAGGGATCTCTTTAGAGCTAAACGCCATTAAGGTATCTACATATTAACTAAAAAAACACCTGACAGAAGGCTTCCATTTGTATTTTATAATTTCAACTTCTTTTCAAGGTATCGACAGGCATTATATAAATATTAATATTTACACCTGAGGCTGTCACACAGTGAGAGCTCGGTCACACTTGTTGCTGCGATAACTTCACATAAAGAGCTTTGCATTACAAGAAAACGTTTTTTAATGAGAGCTGTGTTTTCCTTGGCAGACTAACGTATACATCTGATAACTAGTGAGTAATCCAGTTTAAAGATTATTTCTATCAACACATAGTCAGACGTGTGAAAAACGTCCTGAAATACACATCACGTTTGAGTTACTGCAGCTTAATGAGGCGTGTAAATAAATGGCTAGTGGAATGATTTCACTGCTGGGCCCTTTACCCCCAACTGAAGAGTAAATTCCTAAAACTCACAGGGTCTGTTTTTTTTTGTTTGCTGTTTTTGAGACAAAGCCTAAAGTCAGCCTTCTTTGTCATATGTTACAACACTGGGAACACAAACTTACTCAGATAGTCCAATGAAGAACTCGCATCAAATACCCAGAACTCATTAAAATCCACAGAACATATTCCATGGACTGAGTGAGGTTCATAGATTTGCTCTTCAATGGTTCCGGGGACTGGCTGTCCCTGTTCACACAGTTGTACTTCACTTTGGATAAAGGCATATGCTAAATAGTCAAAGGTAAATCTAACTAATTAAGAATAAGGGTTCTTCATGCCTAGCCTGTAGAGTAAGTAGTCTACAAGTTCATTCAAACATGTCAGTACCTCAGAAATTGACTACCAGCGCAAAATTGCTGGTAAAGGTGATAAAGGTTAATCTGCCCATATAGCTTCGGAGTCCCCTGCACCGCCAGATACCTCGTATCACCGCCAGACCCACCACCTATTATTCCCAGCTCTCGGACAAAATTACTTCAAATGGGCCCCCACGGTATTCTCTCTTCACCCCCTTCCGGCCCAGGCTCAGGGCAACTTTCCCAATTGTCCTCCCAAGAAGGCGGGTCTGAAAAACCCTCCCCCAGAATGTAAGGAGTGATGTTTTGAGCATAGCAACAGGGACACACTGAACGATAATGACATCACATTCGGGAAAGCAAACTCACGCGCTTCACGTCCTTTCCGAACGTCTCGCTGAAGCTCGTGCCTAGGATCTCAAACTGGACGTGCGAGTTGGAGCTGCTGTCGCGGAAGTCCATGACGCCGGTGAGTCCGGTGATGCGTCCCTGTGTGGAGGACAAACGACGCGGCGTCTGAGCCGCCTGAATCGGACAGCATGACGAGCAGAAGATAGGAGATGGGCATGAAGATGTAACAATAGGTACATGCAGTATGGAATTGACTTGGATATAAACACTGATAATTAATATTTACTACGCTCTCGTCCTCACTGCATATTAAATCATAGGCGTGTGTGTGTGTGTGTGTGTCTGTGTCCCTAAGTACACTATGAACAGGATACATGCAGATCAGCACTGCAGACAGCGGCACGGTTTGGGATAGGGCCAGAACTTTGACCTTTGGGCATGGAAGAGATTAAATGGTATCAGGTGTGGTTTCACCTGGGATAGTATGAAGCATGGTATCACCTGTGATAGAATCAGGCATGGTATCACCTGGGATAGTATGAAGCATGGTATCACCTGTGATAGAATCAGGCATGGTATCACCTGGGATAGTATGAAGCATGGTATCACCTGGGATAGAATCAGGCATGGTATCACCTGGGATGGTATCATGAATAACCTGTAATTGGAGTCCAACTCAGCAGCACAGACAGTGTAACAGGTCGGCGTGATGGCTGGACTCCGTGTTAGACTCGGCACCACGGGTAGTGTGAGAGCGGGACTCTAGAGAGAGTCAAACTCAGCAGCACGGATAAGGCTGGGGGAGGGTGGTGATTTCAGCAATATAGACAGGGTCATAGTCTGAGGTTCAGCACCACAGACAGCACCTGAGGGGGGGTGGATTTCAGCACCACAGACAGCACCTTGGGGGGGGATTTCAGCACCACAGACAGCATACCTCACATGACTGCCTTAGGTGTCCTCCATGCCGTACTACGGTTTTACAGGGAATGCACGACAGAAGGTAGGGTCTGGCTCAAACTGCCGCCCTGCAGGCTCTCACTGGCATAGTGCCTTGTCAGCATAAATGCGATTTCACAGCTGTGACCTCACTCCGTACTCTTTGTGAAAAACATCTGCCTGATTTTTGGGCCAGATACCAGCAGCCTCGCAGCAAGATAACGAGCATGAGTGCGTAAGAAAATGACAATGACACACAGAGATAAAACGCAAGGGACACATTCCCCCTCCTCGAGGTTCTGGCAGAACCCTCCAGCTACATGTGTCTGCCATCGCTGACGTGTCCACCTCCTTCCTACCTGCGTAGGGCCCACATCTGGCTTCTCCCGGCCTCCCCTCCCCCAACCACAAAAGGCTATGAAAAAGCCAGCTGTCACTCAGTCACTGCAAGTCTGACAAATCCCCAGCTGGGGAACAGAGCAAGGCTCCAGTGCCTCTTGAGCACTGCAGGTCAGCCATAAAAACAAGAGCGAGGGGCTGGAAGTGGGAGAAAAACAGCAACGAGCGTAACTGCCCGGTTTTTACAGTAATAGCACAAATAACAAGGATGCCAGTGAGAGTTACACTGGAATAAAATGGCACAGAGCCTCACTCATCCCATCCCTGAGCTCGGAATAGCAGCCACTACACAGCTAAGTACAGAGCCTGAAAGATGACATGCATGTGCTGTGTCAGTCCAGGAAAGGCCCAGACTGTGCCTGTCCATCCAGTAAGGTCCGACTTCACACTGTCAATGTGCACCAGGCTACCTGACATATTGATCCCACAGGCAAAAGTGAGAAAATGCAAACTGGCATGTCAAACATAAATCGCTGGAAACGCTTAAAACAGTTTTACAGTAGTTTGTACTTAAAGCGAAGAGCAGCTTTCCAAAACTCACTCTTCTTAAGCTAATCCAATGAAGCACTTAAGTCACATTTCCAACACTCACTAAGCCCACAGAATGTTCTTGTATGCTGCCGACTGAGTGAGATTCGGAAATTCGCTCTTCAGTTGCGAGTGCAGTGGGGGGGGGGGGGGTTGGCCCGCAACGACAGGGCTCTCGGCACCGGGAAATGGGCAGTCAGTGGGGGATCCATGCAGACGCGGGGAAGAACACACACGGTCTGCACACAAATACGTGTCAGCATTCTGCCGTGGTCCGACACGCGCAGTAAGTGGAGGGAGGAGCAAATGAAGCATCGCGACATCTGGCCCACATGAAGAAGCAGCATGCAGAAGAGGAGAGCGCCCCCCCCCCCACCTTCTGAATGGTCTCCAGCATGGACCAGCCCCCGTTCCACGGCTTGGTGGACTTCCTGATGCAGTTCAGGCTGGCCATACTGTGCCATTTCCTGTCCTCTAACTTCCTGTAGAAGGCGTTGGCCAGCATCAGCACGCTGTCGTACAAGTACAGGTTGGAGACCTAGACAGGCATGAAGAGGGAAGCGGGTTAGACAGCAGAGCCTGGGGGCCAGAAACGCAGCCTGGCGGGAAATCAGAACTAAATAAAAGGTGCAAACAGCATTTCAAAAGAACAGTCTTAATCAGTACCCTGTATGAATGCATATAGACATACATCTAAGATATCCATCCATCCATCATCCATCCATCCATCTATCCCTCCAACACTCATCCATCCATCCATCCTACAATCATCCATCCATCCATCTATCCAACAATCATCCATCCTTTAATTGAACCATCCTCCAATAGCTTTCTCTGGTGAAGGGTTCAGGAGGGCATGTACAGTGTATGGGAGGGGGGGGGGCTCCAGGCTGGTCATACCAAAAGGACTTCACATCCGTACCATGAAAAGCTGGATATGAAGCCCATTTGCTATTAAACTTAGCATAAACAGTGACAGAGCAGGGTCATAAAGACGGCAGGCAGCTGCTCAGCCAGTACACTGCTGTCAGCCAAGTGAAGACGGGGTCTTGGCCCGTCCAATCAACACGGACGTGCACACACACTCACCAGGGCTACCCTCAGCCAATCAGTACCCGCCACACGAAGACAGATCGCTAAAGTTCAGCCAAAGCACTGCAGTACGAGAACCGAGGCGAGGCAACATGGGAGAGATTTACAGCACGGGATCCAGGCAGTACCACCGGTAAATCTGCCGCTGTTAAGGAGGGTTTTACATGAGGATAAAACACGGCGCACTTACAGTCTCCATTTATAACACTAAGCACAGAGTACATATCACTGCATGCGCTGCCAATTATATGGTAAATGCAATCAGTGTGTAAGTAAAGATGACAGATGTAAACATTTCCTACTCGATGCGTCCGTGTTACAAGACTGCTTATCTGATACGTATGTTTCAGCTGATGCTTTTTTCCAAAAAGACATAGATCTGTTTTTCTTGAGAAAAGCAGATGAGAGAATCCCTGGAGCAAAGCTTACAGGCTGTACTTAGGGGTACAAAAGTGAAATCACCCAGGCAACCCTGGGATTTGAACCAATGACCTGCATACCAGCACATCACCCTGTCCTACTACCTAGTAACCATGTTACTAGGTAATTAAAAACCATTTGTTTTTTTGCTTTTTTACAAGTTCTTACCTGTAACTAGTTAGCAAGAAGTGCGTGCATAACAATAGTGTGTTATGGAGGATGCGACAGTTGCAAGCCAAACATATTTTTAGCATTCTGTTACGCCAATCTGCAACACCAACCTTACCAGAAATTAGACCATGGCAAAAAAAAAACACCTTACTTGCCGGGGCACAATTACAAATCATGAACAAATGTAGTCACTAGACATAAAAGATGCAGCATGATTCATTAATGATGAACAAACATGAGATCAGCATTTCACTTGTGTTATTCATGACTTGTTCCTTCAGTAGTTAACAAAGGTTTACAGAATTAACCGATATAGTAACAAATTTGTTAACTGCTTGGGATAAAAATTGCATCGTAATTCATTAATGATGAACAAATATGTGATTAGTATGTAACTAGGATTTAGTCTGTGGTTAATTAACACATAAGTAATAGCATAATACTATATTATTTGTGCCCCGACAAGTAAAGTTTTACCAGACAGAAACATAATAACCACAATTGCTATAAAAAACCGATAGGATGAATAAATAAACGATAAGGCTGGAAAGGTGTAATAGGTAGCTTTTCAGTTCAGCTGAGATTAAACACGTACACAGAAAGGCTAACATCTTCCAGCAGTATGTGGTTCAGCGATGTTTCCGTGAAGGTCCCCGTGGTGGGTGCTGCTGAGTACCTGGTACATCGCAGCTGCATCCAAAACAAACCGGCGAACAACCCTCTGCATTAATAAGACTTCGTCTCCTCGCTCGCAGGCGATAAAAACAGGCGAACATTGCACCCTACTTGTAAACACTCCGTGCAGAGATGTTGCTAATCCGCTGTAACTCTTTATTTGGACATTCAGAAAAGGGCAAACAAGCATTGGTGTCTTGAAAATGATGGTCTGATTCATCTCATTGTACAGTCCTGGGCTTCCATGACAAAGTATAATGATGTAGTTCTTTACAGAAGCTTTTAATGAGCAACATCAGTAAGTATAAAAAACATGGAACTTTTGTAACAGTAAATCCTCTGTGAGGTTCTACAATGTATGTCCTAGAAAAAAAACGAAGAGAAAAACTCTCATCACCGAGCTGGCCATGAAAACATCTGTTAGCATTTCGATTGGGGTCGGGGGGTTTTCATACCGTCACGTCCTCCTGGACCTCATTCCTCGGTAGATGGAATTCTCGCAGCACTGAGTTGCGAGATTTTGCAATATTAGTTTAAAAATTCACTGAGCAAATTATTTTGTTGCTAATATTTTGAAATGCTGCAGAATACCCAAAACACTGTGGTATACGTTATTACCATAATCCCTCCTTAGTGTAATTCTACGGAAGTACAGCTGCCCTATTTTACTATAAAGTACAAAGCTGAGCAGCTGGGACAGGCAGTGGGCCTGCTATAGGGCTGAGGGGCGGGTCTTCTTGCTGACGCCGCGATTTGCGACTGGGGCAGCTCTTATCGATAAAGTTTCACATCCTGGTTTCCCATGGCAACGAGAGGGAAGTAAATCTGCCCACGAAAGAAAGAGGTGTCAGTTTACTTATTTTGTCAACAAAAATATACATTTGGGTATGGCAGGGAGATAAAGGTCACCACGGTCTTTGGTGGGGGTGATGCGCGGGGCCCTGTTCCCCTCCATAGAAGGGGACAGCCCCACTCCATGCCGGCAACTGCAGTAAATCTACGAGCGAATGCCTGATTGCAAAATTCCTCACGGGGGAATGGGGGTGTCTTGGAGGTGATGGGACATCAAAGACCAGTTAACATCAAATACCAGTTAACTCCCCTTTGCATAAATTATTGCAAAGGATCTTCATGAAGCTGAAACACCTGCTCCCACTGGAGGAGCTCTCAGGAACGTCGGTGAGCGTCGGAGCGGCTGGAGGAGCTCTCAGGAACGTCGGCATGGTCTGCGTGCAGAGCAGAGCAGGGGCCACTAATATGCCCCAAACCGGCAAAACCTTGCGGGGGGGGGGGGGGCAAGTAGGAAAA
>JABFEB020000041.1:11954520-11973265 GCA_019775895.2 Stomatorhinus ivindoensis
CATTTGCTTATTATCTGCTTTTGAATTGGCGTGTGATAGGGGAGGGTGCACTCCAACGGCCAATTAGCTTCCAGCCTCCGTGGCCCCGCCCCTGTCTACACCCCAGCCAAGTGCATTTAACTTAATGGGCGTGTCTCTGTCCTGTAGCATGGCAGGTAAACGTCAAAGGCACCCACACTCCGGCATGGCGCAGGCGGGACAAAAGGGCGACGGTGCGTCAGCGGCTCTGAGGCACGAGGGGGTTCGTTAAAGGGACCAAGACAAACGGACACGGGGAGGATTACAAAACAGGACCATGAGGGGTCAGAACTAAGTAGGGGGTAAACACTAGGAAGGGACCCAAGCAACACCAGGGACAGAACTTCAGAAAAAAAGCTATGAAGCAACACAGAGAAAAACGGCACGCATGCTAGGGACTCGGAGACACATGGGGACAGCCACCAAAGAGGACAGGGACAGACGGGTACCGACCCTGACAACGTGGAATAAGACGAGAATTTCTCGGGTCTTTATCTGAACAGTGGCATCCTGGGTTTTTTTTGTGTGGGTCATCCCATGGTGTGTCAAATGCAGAAGTTTTCAGTCTGGTTGGTGGGGTGTTGGGCGGGGAGGGGGTCTGGTTCCAGCTGGCTCCGTCCTCAGCCCACCAAAACGTCTATTCGTCATGCTGGACAGATGACTTTCGCTGTCCGGCGTTTGGATTTACTGACACTGTATCAGGTACGCGGATAAAGGTGGTGCCTATCTGCGGTGCAGCTGGGTGGAGGGGGTAGCTGTCACGAAATAAATCCAGCCGATTGCAGAAACGGCCGTCGCACCCGGCAGTGAAAGCCAGACCGGTCGCACCGCCACGCCGCTTCGGCATGTGAGTAAATACGGCGCGGAAAGATGCGTCTCCTCGTCCGGGCAACCCGGCCCCTCCCTCTCCTGTGGCCCCGGCCGGCCCCGTAATGGAGCCCTCCTCCATAAAGGTGGCCGATTTACATCACAGAAGAATATGACACTCGAAAGCCTTTGGAAAATGGGAGGTAATTGCATTGGTGTGACGATGACACGCTGGATGTCGCGCTCTCGGGGTGATTAATGCAGAGCCTCGATATTAATGCCGACCAGACAAACCACCTGCTTTACATTTTTATGCCAGGGTTGGGCACATTAAAACAAGTTTTAAAGTCTAATCATATCTAAATGTTGACTGGTAATTTATAGCAATTTACTGCTATTGCAAGAAATGTGCGTATCCACCGATATACCTCTCTCATGCGTATCTTTACACTCTGCTGAAGTAATGAGAAACGCACCAATCCCAAGCCATCCTTGCAACCACCTTTCACCCACGAGGTCACGTAGTGATTTTCCATGACCTTGACTCTGCTGGAACTCGTCATTTTGCCAGGCTGCTCTGAGACAGTTCGGTACAGTGCAAACTGGTTTGCGGTTGAACGCAGCTAAATACGGAACAGAGCCGACTCAGGCTTTGCATATAGGACGCCCATGCTGCTCTCTACACATTCCTCCCCAAAGTTTCGGAAAGCTGCACCTCAAATCTGCTCCCCTGGTACACGCACCTTGCAACAAGAAGTCAACCAAGACTGCAGCCAGACACGTTCGGGGAGCCTCCCGCAGTCGACGCAGCCGACACAGCCGATGCAGCCGACACAGCCGATGCAGCCGACAGTATATAATCCTGTACTTGCTCTCTCTTTGCTGTAAACAGTTTGATGATAATTATTCTACTGGTCTTAACCTGAAGCTTATGGCGGTCTTGCAGGTAATTAGCATACCACTTGACGCAATTATGTTCCATAGCGTCTTTGTTTACAGTGAGACTCTTCAGAGGAAGGGTATACGAGGCCCCAGTGAATCACCGTTTCTGAGGACAAACATTGAGGTGCGGCACAGGAACTGGGAAATGCCAACCATGACTGGAGTGTGTCCCACAAATGTTTCTGGAAGAATCCGAGTTGGTAAACCACAATACAAAGTCCCTGTCCCCAGATCAGTGAGCGGCGGTCTCAAGTCTCCACGTCATTACTGGCTCATCTGAGAAGTAGGAGAGTAATGGACCATCCCATTCAGAGAGTGTGAGGAATGTTCTTGACGTAGTTTTATATGGCGGTCCCTTGTCGAGCTAAGCACATGAATGTATATTTACTGGAACTCTGATTAGTTCCAAAAATATTAGATATTTTAGCTTGTTTCATTCAGCTCTCCTGAGCCAACCACTTACAGTCTTCTCTTTACTATGGATGTTCATGTACAAACAGGGTTGTGTTGAAACTATATCACTCACTCATGTAGCTTCAAAGATTTTCCTGCTAAACTGAAGGCTGCTTTGATTACAAATAAAACAGATAACAATGTTGTATTTTCCCAAATTTTTATGACTTTTAACACTTCAACGGAGACACTACACTCAGCACGACAGCTCTCCGCCTGCTACCATGAGGCGAGTGTTTAATTCTTGATAAAAGAGCTGATAAAATGTAGGATCTTTTAAAATGCAGATCCGCTGTGTATTTACTTGTTTGCAAACACATCACATCATGCTAAATATCCATTGTTTCTCGGATACTGTAGGTGTCTGAGAGAAGGTAATGTTCTGTGCAAACATGCAAAATGAATATGCATGAGGTGTCTGATGTCAGACAGTCATTGGCCCCTGAAATGAGCAGATAATTGTAGTTTCATCTATAATATTCCATTATGGCTCTTCAGATAGGTGCAGCAGCTCATTTTAAAAACGAATATTAATTTCCCTGGACATGGTCTAAACTTTAATTCCACATTCTTTAGTCTGCACCATCTGTTGATAAATTAAAGATTAATATGATGTTATATAAACACAAAGGTCAAACCTCCATACTAGAATTAATCACCCAGCGTCATGTACCACCATGTACAAAGGTTTTCTTTTAACTAAAGATTCTTTCCTAATGCATTTTAAAAAAGGTGACATCGTATGACTAATAGCAGCTATGCAATGTTGTGGGGAGGGTCACAAATTTCACTTTCTTTGCATATAAATGACCGACAGAGTCAGGTAAACAGTGTGTGCATTACGGCGTTTGTATAAATTCTGTGTACTCAGATGCTCTGTTTGAGGGTCGAGTATCTGTTCTCAACCTCTAAAATGACCCCCAGAAAAAAATTAGTGCAGATGTAAATAATGTTATTATTATGTAAATCAGTCACATATAACAAAAAATATATACATATATAAATAATATATTTCCAGGATTTCTCCTTCATGTGGTTTTTTTTAAACATAAAGATACACAGTATTCATCATCAGATAGGAAATGTCCAGCTCTGTAGATATATATGAAGGCAGCCGGCAGACACTGCATTGTGAGATTTATAGTAAAATGATTTCCTTGCGTTTTCTCGGTTTCTGTTCCCACAGTTCTGATGCTGGGAAAAGGTTAATAGCAAGCTAGATGAGGAAAAAACACTCAAACGGAAAATTGGCTGCATATTACACTGGGAACAAAATAGTAAACGTGAGAAAAATATATATTATGAGATTTCCCTTTTTTTAACCTGTCCCTTTTGAAGAAATGTAACCTTGATATATAATGTTCTGTGGATATACAGTGCATTTCACTGTAGGTATAGCGCAATATGGTGAAAGAATAATTGGTAATGACTTCATATGTGACAAAAGACTGCTTTTCAAATTAAACTACAAACAGCTACACACAGCAAGTACTCAGGTATTGTGATGCTAAAGTACAATCGAGCAGATGTTAAACACGTCACCCGCCACTGCAGATCTGTAAAGAAAGGCTGTCAATCCCTGTGTGGGAATGCAGGCCTGCTGCAAGTGCGGGGCAATAAATCTGAAACATGGTCCCCTTATTCACCTCTGCTTTTTGCACACGACCCCTTATTCACCTCACTTTTTGCACACGCCCCCTTATTCACCTCACTTTTTGCACACGCCCCCTTATCCACCTCACTGTTTTCATACGCCCCGTATTCACCTCACTTTTTGCACACGCCCCTTATTCACCTCACTTTTTGCACACGCCCCCTTATTCACCTCACTTTTTGCACACACCCCCTTATTCACCTCTGCTTTTTGCACACGCCCCCTTATTCACCTCACTGTTTGCACACGCCCCGTATTCACCTCACTTTTTGCACACGCCCCTTATTCACCTCACTTTTTGCACATACCCCTATTCCCCATGTCTGATTATCTCATCTTTATTTATATGCCTACGTTTGCTTATTATTGGCATCATTCTATTTACATTGTCATTTCTGATTCTGTTTATTGTCTTCTCTCTTGATTGTATGATTACTGTATCACTCGTGCCGCCACCTGCACAAGAATGAATTCCTCACACTTTCCATACTTAGGGAATAAAGGGATTCTGATTCTGATATCAGCACAATACTGATGAGGAGTCTGTACTCTGCATGCTGTTGTCAATGGAGTGGTGGAGGGCTGTAGTGGTGGTGATGGGGGGGGGGGGGTGATGCAGACACTGTTTCGTTCTGTCCTCAGACTCGTGTCAGCTGACTAAGGGTGTGACCTCCTGCAATGCTGAGTATCATAAAGTGTGTGTAAACAAGTAGCAAAAACTACCCCCGTGTTCTACACATCTAGCTTGGATTTTCCCATTCATTGCTCCCGGAATATTCCCTAAGTTTCAGCAGTTCTCTCCTGCTAACGCCACATCTGACTATCCCAGGATCCCAGGGTTACCCTGGCCACTTCCTTACTGTCCAAACGAGGCTCCCGCCAGACACAGCAGGCCAACTAAGCTGGGAGACCCAATAGCAGGGCGGTTCCTATGTCACTGTTTCCCCACCGTCTCATTTGTCCACCGCTGTTGTTGTCGACACAAGGACTTGCATGATAGGCACGGGGCGAAAGATGAAAATCATGAGCTAGGAGACGAGTGCGCCAAGCGATGGGGGCCACGGACAAGACCTGGGAGCAGACGGGTTGATTGAATGCCGGCGACGCGCATTAAAACTGCGATAGGAGCGGAGAGGCTGAATGTGACTCTCAGGACGACGGGGAGACTGCAAGTGACCTCAATTACAATATGCAGATGGGTGGTTTGCCATTGCCATGACGACAAGGGAAGATGCCTTCTGATACCCAACTCCACATCAGTATCCATACAACAAGTCACTGCTGCCTGCTCCGTTCCCAACATAAAATAACCATCTTCAGCCTGAAACAATCCGTCAGATTCCTCCTATCAGCTTGAAGACATTGTTGGACACAGGGGGGATTTAGCCAGAATTGCTTTGGTAAAAACACATTGATATAAATAAATGAAGTATAACTAATGTTTGCTAAGAAGATTTTCAAAGACGTAATCATTTATCTGGCATCCAAACAAAAAAATCTGAGATTAACATTCGGCTGTGTTAGTGAATAAAAAACAAACAGCCCAATTCTTTGGTTATTACGACCCACAGTGTATTAATAATTAATTTGAGCCAATTGTAAAACAAAAACAGTCCAATGCTGGGCCTAAAAATTCACCCCATAAAATATTTAGACCAGTGACTATCCATTAGTCTTATTTTGGCCAAGTTTTTTGACTCAAATGAATAATTATATTTATGATACTGTGATTTGAAAACATATGCATTGCCATTTAACATCCGTGCATTAAATATGGAATAAATATTCTGGTATAGATCCTACATCAGCTAACATTCAGGGTTCTGGTACAGATCCCACATCAGCTCACATTCAGGGTTCTGGTACAGATCCCACATCAGCTAACGTTCAGGGTTCTGGTACAGATCCCACATCAGCTAACATTCAGGGTTCTGGTACAGATCCCACATCAGCTAACATTCAGGGATGTGGTACAGATCCTACATCAGGTAACATTTAGGGTTCTGGAACAGATCCCACATCAGCTAACATTCAGGGTTCTGGTACAGATCCCACATCAGCTCACATTAAGGGATGTGGTACAGATCCCACATCAGCTCACATTCAGGGATGTGGTACAGATCCTACATCAGGTAACATTTAGGGTTCTGGAACAGATCCCACATCAGCTCACATTCAGGGATGTGGTACAGATCCTACATCAGGTAACATTTAGGGTTCTGGTACAGATCCTACATCAGGTAACATTCAGGGTTCTGGTACAGATCCCACATCAGCTCACATTCAGGGTTCTGTTACAGATCCCACATCAGCTCACATTCAGGGTTCTGTTACAGATCCCACAACAGCTCACATTCAGGGTTCTGGTACAGATCCTACATCAGCTCACATTCAGGGTTCTGGTACAGATCCTATATCAGCTCACATTCAGGGTTCTGGTACAGATCCTACATCAGCTCACATTCAGGGTTCTGGAACAGATCCCACATCAGCTCACATTCAGGGTTCTGGTACAGATCCTACATCAGTTCACATTCAGGGTTCTGGTACAGATCCCACATCAGCTCACATTTAGGGATGTGGTACAGATCCCACATCAGCTCACATTCAGGGTTCTGGTACAGATCCCACATCAGCTAACATTCAGGTTCTGGTACAGATCTCACAGCATGTAGTGTTGGGCTGCTGAATACCATCTGATACCAGAGCTGTTTTTTTAAAACCTAGAAAATACAAATGAAAACAATGTCTTCCAAAAAATCTTTAATTAGGCTACTAGAAACATACTGCTGTTCCACCTCATTTGTACATCTTGTTTTAAGCATTTTTGAGGCATTTGCAGTGCAATTTGAATATCTTCCAAGCGAGGATACGCAAGTGGCGAATGCTTAAAATGCCCCAGAATTTCTCTCTCACTGGCAACAGCCTCACTTACACTTCGTTACTATAGCAGCCCCTCGTGTATCACAAATTGTAGTGCAAAGCAACCCAGGTTAGTGACTCCCAAATCATCCATTGCTTTCTTCATATTACTTGCATTGTCCAGCACAAATTGCTGTACTACTAGACTAGTACTGGACAGCATGTAGTAGTAGTACAATGTGATGTTAAAAGCATAAGTCACTTCCAAATTGCAGACATGTTTGTAAATCACATTACATTCTTGCATCTTAACTGATGTTCCTATGCTCCCCCTACTGTGAAGGGTATGCGCATGATGTCACAGCAGGGGAAATCACCGCCCTCACACCCACTGGCAAAAACACTGTCAGCATTAGCGTTCAGCTTGAATGCCGCAAAAAAACACATCTAAAATGGGAAAGACCTGCCGTTTGATTAATTGTACAAATCGATTTAACAAGAAACGGGAGCTTTTTACAGACTGCCAAAACCTAAATAAGTATGGGACATTGATCGGCCAATACCAAATCCCTTTAATAGGTATGGATCGCTGCCGATACTATTCCAAAAATCACTCTGGTGCACTTCAAACATTAGGTAACGTTCAGGTCCCCAGCAGTTTTGTTCATTGTTCAAGAACCAATAACTTCTTTCATACTTTCGGGGAAAAAAAATGAACGAATAAACGATCTTTTTTTGGTTACTTGTTTTCCTACTTCCTCTGTCTGGTTTTGTGGTTTCATTCAGTTGATGACTGGAATAACATTTCTTTCTTTCTTTCTTTCTTTCTTTCTTTCTTTCTTTTTCTTTCTTTCTTTCTTTCTTTCTTTCCCCCCTCTCTCTATTCCCCTGCTTTCTCTCCTTCTGTATAAATGACGTGGTGATGCATTGCAACACACTCAAGTAAACAGCCTTGTGTTCCTGTTGTGAAAGGTGCTACTTTACAATAAAAGGACTTGACCTACTGCGGAGCTGAGACTCATTCGATTATTGCCCAAGTGTGGCAATGAACCTGCTCAATCACCCGCAGAATTATTGCAAAAACTTCCACAACTTCACATTCACCAATGACGCACAAATACCTCAAGTCCTCACACAACAGATGAGTTACAGAAATATGTGACGCGATAAGGTTAGTTAGGGAGGATGAGCAGCAGGACTCTGATGGAAAAGTAGAGTTTGAGTCTCTAGCTGAAAAATTATGATTAATCTGAATAATGGAACAACGGTAGTCAATTTAGGGCTGCATTTCAAGGAAAGAAAATGAAGTTTTACTCCATCCACAAAAAGGCTCTTTTGTTGGATAGTTCGCTCTCGCTCTGAAAACGGCCGGCTATTTATTAAGTACCTGTTCCTGCACAGATAATCAAAAAATGCTAACATTCAATTATTTTACTTTATGCTTCCTGAAAGCAGCGCGACGTTTCTCCTTGTACCTTCAATTTCATGAATGCAATTTTTTTTTTTATCATGGAGGACTTCAAGTGCACACAGATGGATCCTTTAAGAGGAACCCGCCTGGACCCTATCTCACGCATGACTGGGACCCGAGCCCGATATCTCATCGCCACCACGCTTGGTGCATAAATAACAGCCTGTCGGGGTAATTAGGATATAAAATGTTTTACTCTCCCATATTTTCTGACATAATCAATCACGCTGATAAATGCCGATGCACCACAGACAAAACAGCTCATCACATTAGGTTATAGCTTAGGCTCTGACAACCCACCTTGCCCTGCTTCCAGGGAGCCTTCCATTACTGCCCTCCAAAAGGCTATAAGGCTAGAGACACTACAAGTGATTGAAAATAATAGCCCACAGTCTGCCATCTCAGGGAAGTGGGCCTGGCGTCTGGCTAAATGCCTGGAGAACGGTGCTGGACTTAGGCTACCATCTGTATACACAAGTTGCAGGCAGGGCTATTTGCACATCCATCCATCCAGTCATCCATCCATTCATCCGTCCGTCCATTCATCCATCCATCCGTCTGTCCACTCATTCATCCATCCATCCATCCATCCATCCATCCATCTGACCAACTTCTAACTGCTGAGCTCTCATTTATCAACGGTGGGCATACACGTGTATGCAAATTTGTACACTAACGGTGTGTGCAAAATCGCGCACTTGCACACTTTCAGTGTGCGATTTTAGGGCGTAGCTAAAATTCAGTACACTGAAAGTACCCGGATGGTGCACTGAAACGCAGTTCAGAATGATGGACACTGCTCGCACTAAACGGACACTATTTTGACTACGTAGCGGAAGGGGGGGGGACTTTCGGCGAGTTTCGAGTTGAATAATGGCGGACGATAACGCAGATACGCAAGCTCAAGCAGAGGTCACGCGGCGTATAAATTCCAGCTATTCAGGAGTAAAGTGTAAACACACTTCAATCGCTATAAGGTCCACAGGCGCAGGCATGAAGAAGGGTCTTTTTCGTCAGTGATGGGGGGAGCGATGAATGGCTCAGCGGGCTTAGGGTCAGTGCACATACTCAGAGAGTTCAAGCCCAGGCCCTGGGAAAATGGTGAAATGTCCATGGGCCCTTGAGCAAAGCCCTTAACCCCCAGTTCCAGGGGTGCTGCATGTTGGCTGACCCAGCGCTGAGGCACCCCAGGCTAGAGAGGTAATCCAGTGTACCTGTACAATGCAAATTGCCAATAAAGAATGTATCATTATTATCTTTCAAAGATTTTAATATATCATCAATATAGACAAAGTATTTGTCTAACATCGAAGTACTTATCTATAAAGAGCGAGCAATTTCAACAGGAATCAGGGACGGTGTTAAAATTTCTACAGGATGGCATCACAAACAGATGTACCTGGGGATGCACGAAGAGAGACAACAGAGATTAACCCGCTGCGACGACCTGCAAAGTACCACACTCGCATTCAGCATAAATACCAGCCTGTTCCTCAACAAAGACTAAATGCTATCCCGTTTGTCCACCTTACAAGAAAAAAAAGAGGGAGAAAAAATTTAGAAGATTTTTCTGTTTCGGAATACCTGTCTGTTCCTGATGAATTCATCTTGCACTTTTACTGCTATCAGTGGACAACCAGAGGATTTGCCTGAAGTTGCAGTCTCCCTAAACGTTCTCGGGCCCTTTTCGTGGTACATGTTCCAACACGAGGCGCTGAGTGTTCCTCAGGGAGGGCTGGACGCACGCTCACATGACAGACACAGATTAGCACCGTCTGTGTCTTTAGCTGTTAGCCTTAGAGGTAAGTATCTGATGCTAACTTCATCGCAAGGCTTATTTTCTGTCTCGCTAATCATGTGGGATGTTCTGTGCATTAAATTACCTTTATAATATTGTTAAATGCAATCCCCTAGTAAAATAAACTGTCATTTCTAACAGAGTTGCAAGGACAAAAGGCACCAGGCAACTGTGCATCTCAAAACATTCCGTATTGTTCATCAAACTGCAAAATGGAAATATGCAAAGAATCTACCGAAGATTACATAGGATTGTATAGTATTAAGTATAAAAAAGGCCTGACAGCACATTCAAAAGGGACGTGAATGAGGATGAAATGTTAATCAGAGCCCAGTGATGCTGAAAGCACCGGCTGACACACAGGGCCAGTTATTAATCACTGAAGATGCGTGTGCGTACGTGCATGTTTGCGCACATCTGCGTGCCTCTCAACGGCCACTGCCGAGGTTGCCCTTACTAAACAGCCACTGAAGGGGTCACCGGCGACCCCCCCTGGCCAATCAATGGCATCGGTCAGATCCCACTTAAATGCGATATTTCTGTCTCATACTGTGTCGGTGCTACAATAAATGTGGGGGGGGGGTATTTCCTAGGGTGCCACTTAGGACAACAGTATGAGATGTCAAGTTAGGCGAGAAACACCCGCGCACAGACAGTCACAATGCATGTGCTTTGTTAGCATCTTTGATTATTTTTGGTTGTCCTAACCCGATGTCCTGCGGGGAGAAAGTCGGGGGCCCCAGTGATACAGACGGGTGGCCTCTTCCCACCAATCTGCGAGAAACGCTGCCTCTTTCCGCGCGCTGCAAGAACGTCGCATTACTTTGCCGCGTTTAAGACGCCGATTTGGCGTTCAGGCTGCCGCAGCGATATCTGCCTGCGGACGAATTAACACCCAAAATAAAAAAGGCACGCAATTTACGGCGCCGTCCATTCCCGGCTCCGCGTTGAAGTGCGCTAACATCCCTGAATATGTAATTGCTTTCTCTTTTGAAAAGGGACACTTTTGCAGTAATTATCATGCAAATGACCGTTTCAAGATGTTCCGCTGAAAGGTACACCTAAATCAAATAAACCACTTTATATGCGTCCATCCTGTTTGGCCCCCAGAGCTGTAATAATGCACTAGCCGCCCCACCACAGTTGGTGCCCTGACCCCCCAACCCCCCCTCCGCCAACAGGATACAGAACAGCTTGGCTGGAGGGGCGACCCTCGTGAGCGGGACGTCTGCTGTAATCTAATTTTGATTACAGATTACAGGCCCCGCGAGGAGCAGCTTCGTTTGTGTCTGCGGTGGGGGAGCTTCACATGCAAATTCTTAATATCTACAAATATATATATATTTAAAAATAACCCAGGGAGTTTTTTGGCCCCAGCGTAGCCTTGAGAGGGGGCGAAGGACAACCTTGAAATTCTGCTCCGGCTCCCCCCCCCGCTCAGTAAAATTCTAGGGCCCCTGTAAAGTGGTTCTGATATTCTATGCACTGCTACTGTTTATTAATGGTAATTATTAGCTATTACTGTTACTATCTATCTATCTTCAAAAGCCACGTAACTGTATGTTTCGCTGTTGCTTTTATGGAAATCGACTTCCAGCCTTTTATTTACCCCGCTAGACGTTTTACTGGTGCAGTTCTGGACCAGTAGCGGACCCCGGGGTCCTTAACGGACCTCAGAGACCCGTGAAGCTCCGGCCCACATACTCAGCCCCCAAACGAGCCGTGGCTCGCTCAGGATCAGCCGTTTGTGTGATTGCCACAGGTCAAATTCACGGTGTGGGAATCAAACCCGGAGAATACGTCTCAGGCACTCTGCTCCCATAATTCAATTCGCTGTACTAATATAAGCCAAAGCCCATCTATAAGTCTGCCCTCCCGCCGGCCTGTGTAGGGTGCCGGACTGAAGGCCACACCCACGACGCTACAGTACTTCCGAAACATTTGCTATTAGCGATTTTTTTAGGTCGAAGCCTTTATAAACATCAAATTATGACCCGAATGCCCCCACCCCTTACTCACATGTAACTACAAATGACTTGTCGCTGTGGTAAAATCGCTGACTGTTTTTTTTTTTGCACCCACTTGCCAGCAGACGGGGCTGTTTAAGGCTGGGGGCAAAAAAAAAAAAAAAACAACTTGTATGAGTGACGAGAGTGCGGGAAAACATGATTAAAGTCTGTATTTCAAATCACTTACTTCTCCATTAGTATGATTAATGGGGCCCAGACATAGACAAGCCTTGAAAAATGATGCAATTACTCCATTTTGAATAGGAGAAGAAAGAACCTGTTGAAAATGGCATTGGTGGTCTGGGACGCCGTCACGCGAGCTCTTGGCTTTTACTTCTGCAGGACAAGAGGCTTGGAAACTACCGGCAAAATCAGCCCTACAGCTCCTGCTCTGACCTCATTGGATTTCCAAGTACCGACTCTGTATAACATGTTTTATATAACTGTGAGGAGGGGGTCAGGACCGGTCATCTAGGGGGGGGAGAATCATGTGACTGCAATCAACATACCTCAGGTCAATAAAATGGGACGTTCCGCCTTTTTCCGATTCAGACCGCAGTACTGAATCTATCCCAAGGCTCTGCCAATAAAAGCCCTGTTTGTTTTATGCCGGCCTAGAATCACAGTTTGATTTCCTGCCGCCTCCCCCAAACGGCTCACTCATATCTCATGTTTGTTGGGAACATTGTGTTGCCTGTCTGCACCCAATCCCCGTTACCCCTAAAAGGAAAGTCCTTCCCACGATTAATCTGCTTATGGGATTGGGCGGGGGGGCGAGGAGGTGGTCTCCCCAGGAACCAGGGTCAGATGATCAAGATTACGGGCTTGGATTTGCTCCACTTGTAGCCCATGATTAGGTTGGTGTGGTCCGCTTTTCTTTGGTAGAAATCTCATTGCAGGTGCATAGCCAGTGCTTATCTGATTGGCTTCCTGTTCTTCCCTAAACCTGAGCCAGGTTTGATATATTCAGTTTTTTTTCTTCACAAACCTGGCTCCCTGCTATGGTGTTTACATCTGTCTAATACTGGCTATATCCTCAGTATTTGCCAATTCCTATAAAAGGAAAAATGGTAATATTTTACAAAAAAGCACTCATGTATAATGCATTATAGCTACCTCCGTAATGCGTTATAAAGTCGTCATTAAGTATTAGAAACATGACTATAATTATTAATAAAACGTCACAACACATTATAGCCATGTTTATTATGCATTATGAATGCTCTGTATAAATATATTTACACTGAATTATAATAGGTTATATTGGACATTATAATGCATTATGAATGTACCTACTGTATATTGCATTATACATGAGAGCTTCATAGATCATTCATAGTTATAGCCGTGTCCATAATACTTTATGGAGGCATTACTATGCATTATGAAGGTATCTATGACTACTTTAAGTAAAGGGTTGCAGGAAAAGTTTACCAATAAGTCTGCTGGTCACCATTGTTTTCCAGTGTCACACAGCTCTGTCCCCATCGAGAGACACAGGCACACACACATTCTCAGAGGCCTGCACAGCTGTTCTTCCCGAGTCGGAAATTCCCCACTGATCTACGTTGATCTTTATGCCTCGAGGATATAAAAAGTTTCGGTTTAAGTTTTAAGTTTTGAATCCATTCTGTTCTTTTGTTCTGTTCTTCTTAGCATTATGTAAGAAAATTAAATATTCCTTTAGTCCTTCAGAGTTCAGTGAGACAGTAAGTTATATAAATTTAGTGTATTTAATAATTAAACGATAATTTTAGTTTATTTAATCACAATTGAATCTCCCAGACCTCAGCATCCTTTCAAATTGTTCTATGCTCTAGGAAACTAATTCAGTAATCATTATTTTTCTTAAATATGAATAAATGTTACAAATGAATTTGCGGAGGAGATGCAAGTGTAGGTTCAGTGACATAAGAATAGAAAATTATACAAGGTTAGATGCTTATGTCCATCCAGGAAAGAATCTTATAAGAATTTTTTTTTTAACCAAACCACTTTCAAATCTGAATTCTCAAATGAGGCCCAGACAATGATTATACAGAGGAAGTCTGGCTGCCTCAGACTGAAGGCTTCTCTGCTGTCAGGAACATCTTGCTATGCTTTGGTTTATAGCCTCATGGGGGGAGAATGGTGCAGTAATGTGTCTGATGCAGGTCACCCCCCCCTTCCCCCGATTATGGGCCTCAGAGGAGTCCAGATTGCAGGAAGCGAAATCTCTTCCAACATCGGCACAGACTTAGTTACTCATTTCTTTAAGGGGTGGGGGGGGGGGTGTAAACCATTATACAGTAGCTGTCAAGTAAAGTAAAAATGAGCACTTATTACGTAGGACTGTAAATAGCTCAGGGAAATGGGCGGGGTCTTAACAAGCTGCTTGCATTTGCTCATAAGCAAGACGACACTCTGATAAGCACGTTCCTGAAGTTCAGTGTTACATAATCAGATCATTTCAATTCAGAAATCCTTTGGAGTCTATAAACCCCTACCACCCCAGGCCTCGGGCGGCAGTACCCACATGGATCTGTTTGTTTCATATCTTAATATCTTGCTAACATCATAATGCAGCCTTGGGGAAATAAATATGCTCATAACAGCATCACACAGACACAAGAGTGACTACATCATATTTCTATACCCATCTTTCCTCAATGATTTAAAGACAGCTACCGGATTTCTCTATTTTTATCATGGGACACTTGACAAAATAATGGAAATACTAGCACAAAGTGTTGTAATATTCCATTAGAGCACAGTTTCAATGCATCTCGACATAAATTCTACAAGTGTCTGGAAATTAAAGAGTGAAGCATCTTTTTCCCCTTGGAAATTACATGAATCTCCCAAAGGTGTTCATTTAGGATAAGATCTTGGATAGTGATAGTGTAAAGTTTATTTAATATGTGACCACTAATGCCAGATGGATGGGCAAATTGCAGAAGATTGTACTTCATTCAGGAAAGAAATGCTTCACTGTGGTTTGATCACCCTTCACGCTATCTTTGATTTTGTTGACATATTCATTTACATCAACAAAAATATTGCTGAATATAAGTTACTTAATGACTTATATGGTAAATATAGATATCTGTCTATTCAGAGATGGGTACTACTGTACTACATTTACTCCATTACAGTTTAGCAAGTAATTTTAACAGTGTCTACTTTGTACTCTTACTTGAGCATATTTACAGAAAGACATGCATACGATTACTGCATTACATTCTCTGCATCTATCTCACTACTGGCTACTTTCTCCCATGTCTTTCACCTTTTGATGATGTCAGTTCAGCCCTTGAGCGAGGCCCGTAACCCCCAGCTCCACGGGCGCCGCTGTAGGTGGCTGCCCTTCACAGCCAAGCTTGCTCTCACCTACATGTGTGTCATAAAGAGCAAAAGCGGGAAGACAAAAAGGGAATTTCCCCACATGTGCTGATTAAATTATTACTATTATTATTCTTAGATCCCGGATTTCTCGGTTCTTCAAAACTTTTGTTGGATTGGCTGTCACTTCAACCAATCAGTAAGCTCAAACCTGCTCAGAGCAGGTGTATTTCATATAAACAAGATTAAATGACAGATATAAACAAAGCTCTGTCCACTCATGAAACCCATCCAAGCCTGGCTCCACTTCATGAGAGCTTCTGATTGGTGCGATCATATGAAGAGCATATCATATTATTGCACCATATTACATATTAGAAAGTCAATGCAGTTACTACGTCACAGTAAAATGCAAAAATAAAGCTTCATACTATCGCCAAGATCCTTTAGCGTTTCAGGACAAATTGCTTCTTGAGAGTTACCGCTTTAGTTGAGAGGGAATAATATTCATCTGTAAACTGGCTCCATATTTTAGGAGCCAAACTCGCAGAAGTCGTCTTTACAATAAGGGTGGTCAGTTACTGTGTCCTTATCTAACAATATATTAATATAATGTAAAGAATATATTAAGTAATATATGTTTCATGATATATATGACAAACATGCATGCATTTGTAATGCTGTAGCAGCATCTGAATATAAAATTGATTCCCTCATGAAAAAAATTGTATGGACAATTCCAAATATTTCCAATTTAATTTAATTTTTTTTTTCATTGACAGAACTGCCAGCACCACTGTAAGAATACATAAACATCGGTGCGTGAGCATGCTTGTCAGAAGTTAACTGAATCACCAATTAAACCATAATACTGGGATTCCGCCCGACAAAGTTCTATTTCTGTTTAGTTTTATTTAGGCTAAGAATAACTTAACTTAAATGAACAACAAATACTAATTCAGCTCAGATATGGAAAACAGTTTTAATCTATAACTTAATCTGATATTTGTTATGGGGTAGGGACTGACTTACTTCACTTGCCACCAAATCGAATGATGTTAGTCTGACTTGCAAATTTTATGCAGAAATTCAGTTGATGCTATGTAAAATACAGTTATTGACAGTTAATTAGATAAAATACCTCACAGATGTGTGTGGCTAATACATTTTTTCTACAGTGTAGTATATTTATTTATTATATGTAATTAAACATCAACCAGGAAATTCTTAACAATAACAGTAATTATTTACAGAAACACAAACATATCAACATTGAAAAAACAGTTTTAGGTTATTGAACCCAAAACTGGTAAAAACAATACGCTCATGCGTTGCTTGATCATAGGGGTGCATTCTTAGAAATGCACTGTTTTTAGAGCATCATAGAGTGTGCTTACACAAACTTAGATGGTTTAGCCTACTACACACTTAGGCTATATGGGATCGCCTAAATAACGATAAAAAGTACAGTATAGTATACAACAAGTAACATAGATGTTTGAATCTAGATGTTATCATGAAATATGTACTGTGCAAAATTTAGGTGCTATATTTTTATATGACTGGCAGTGCTGTAAGTTTGCGTACAGCAGCATCACCTCAAGCATTGCCGCATATACAGACGTTATGATGGCTGCGACGTCTCTAGGCAATTGAAATTTTAACCACTGTCATACTGTATATGTGGTCTGTTGTTGACTGAAGGTCATTATGTGGTGCAAGACTGTTCTACCATCAAATCTATAATTGGCTAGCTGATAAACAAACGTGAAATGCCGTTGTCGCTTTTCATAAACCTGATCTGAAAAGAGGGAAGGGGTTGGCCAGTAACAAGATGGATGAACATGCTATTGGGAAGCTTGAAAACCAGACAGAAGATAGGACAGCCTGGAAAGACTGCAGTCTATTTGTTTGCCAGGACAACACATATATGATGGACAACCACAGAAGAAGCTTCCGTCTGATCAATTCAAAGAGGATGTGATTTAATACATATAATAAGGGACTGATTATAAAAGTTGTCCTTTGGCAGTTACAGTGGAAAGGCTGACAGAAAGTGTTCCTCTCTATTCAGCTCAAATACCAGCAGAGTTGGCTCTCTGTCCAGTAACAGCATGAGTGAGGCACTCGTATCCATTTTCCAACTTATTTGGCAGCACTCTCATAGATCTTGGCACGCGTCACCCTGTTTACGGCACCTCTTATACATCTCTCTGACTCTCTTTCTGGTTTCCATCTTTTTTCAGCCTATAAAATGTGATTTTTTTAAAATTACTACTGTCTGTAAAAAGTTATCAGGCATTATTGTCTCTACATGGGGAAAATAATATACTAATATTCCTAAATGCCTCAGGATTTGACTGTGAATCAGGGAAATGGATAGGAACAAGATGGTTGTAATGAATTAAATAAAAATTCTAATAAATTTAACTGAATTTGGAAAAATAAAAATAAGAATGGACAAGTTATCCCGTTATACTACCTTAAGTGGACCTTTTAAGAATATAATGGTAGTCACATTTTTCAGCATTAAGTAACACAAAAGTCAAGGAGGAGATTATTTCATCCTTCATGTGTCAGAAAATGATGTAGAGACACAGATTAAAATGCTGGCCCAGCAATCACTGCACAATGCCAAAGCACCGGGGTCTGCTGCCTCTTCTCCACACGCCGTTTCAGCAACGGGCCAAGCGCTAACAGCTAAACACTGCGGCACTGAATTCTGGATACTGTGGTATCCAGACACTAAATTTTTACGCATGCAAAATTTAGCAATGTGGCTAAGTTCATAAATTCAGAATCATTCTGCATGTTCTCTAAGTGATAATATGCAAATATGTTGAGTTTTGCACATTTTTATATTTTATACACATCTATAAGTGCATTTTTATATGCATAAAAATATAAATTGATTACTCAAAAGTAAATTTTGTCAATAATACATGATTTCTGTTAGAGGTATACTGATATGAATGCACAGATCTACATAGCATCTCTCTTTCAATATTCCTTACAAACACAAAAACCTTGAAGTCTTGCTACATTTACACTATTACAAGTATAATGTTCAGTATATAATCCAGTGTTTCTTCATTCTGTTCCTGGAGGACCCCCTGCCAGAATGTCTTCATTCCAACTCTACCTTAATCAGGCTCAGATGGTCCTTAATGGGCTAATAACGAACGTGGCAGGTTGAAAGCAGTGTGGGATGGAATGAAAACATTCTGGCAGAGGTCCTCCAGGAACAGGATTGAGAATCACTGATATAATCTATGTTACTATTAGTTCTATGCAGTGGAGATTTATTAATGACTTAAATTAAGGAGTTAGTAGTTTTAACACTAGAAAGACTGACTGGGTCAATTGACCCAAATCAAACAAAATCACTGCTATTTCTCATTGAAGTTCTT
>JABFEB020000041.1:12046466-12063602 GCA_019775895.2 Stomatorhinus ivindoensis
CCTCCTTGGCTCTCTGCTCCCCGCGTGGCCCAGAATTCCCCTCTTCTCCACCTCTCCTTACACATGGGTGTCACCCACTACCTCCTTGGCTCTCTGCTCCCCGCGTGGCCCAGAATTCCCCTATTCCCTACCTCTCCTTACATGTGGGTGTCACCCACTACCTCCTTGGCTCTCTGCTCCCCGCGTGGCCCAGAATTCTCCTCTTCTCCACCTCTCCTTACACGTGGGTGTCACCCACTACCTCCTTGTTTTTACCGCTTCGTATCTATTAAGTAAACGATAATTTGCGAGATTAACGTCCCGGAACGTGGTTTATGGACCAGACGGCAGGGACCTTATTTAAGAGGGAGTCTTTCATCCATTGTAATTGCTACATCCATGCCACGGAGCAGAATAGAAAATTGGCATTAATTGTTGACTTAGGTCTTTAAAGGCATATTTATGTTTCCCAGTCTCTCTTTTGCACATAAGCGACAAAGCATTCTGGGTGACTAACTTCACTGCTTATATACCTGGAAATCAGTAGGTTCTGGGCTTAACTCCTTGACAAGGGCTAGAAAGGGAGAACAAACAAATAAATGGCGACACTTATGAATGTCATCCCTATAATAATCTTTCTGCACATTCATTAACACATTATAATGCTTTAATAAAGCATTACAAACATGGCTATAAATATTTATAAAAAGTAGTAATAATAACACATTATTGCCATGCTTATTAAGCATTATGAATGCTTTATGAAGCTCTCATCTATAATGCACTATAGATGCCTTCATAATGCCTTATAAAGCATCCTTAATGCTTATACTCGCCATTGTTATTTATGAAAAATTATAATCAAGACTATAATGTCTGTCAATAGGAGATGCTGCAAAGCTTTATTAATTCTTATACTAACCGTTATAATGGATTATGAATGTATCTATAATGCATTATAAATGACAGATTTAAGTAAAGTATTACTAAATTAACCAGCCAATGGACAAAAAATAAATACGTAGGGCTTTGGAAGAAAGTATCTGTCAAGGAACTAAGGACTACATAGAAAAATATAAATTGGTATAATTCACTTATGAGATTTTAGAAGAGAATTTCAAATGTGATAATAAAATCAATATGTCACCTATTTAAAAAAAAAAAACAGAACAAGAAGGAAACCAGATTTGGCTTTGTTTTCCTCCAGTTATTTACACCCCCCTGTGTTTCCACTCTAGCACAATATAATTTAATGGACAATTCATCCGTTTTATGTCTTCAATGACCAGATAATAGTTTCTTGAAGACAGGTCTATTTATTTATTTTTGTGCCTTGCCACAGAAGTTGACCTTCACGGGAGTCGATTGCAGAGCTCACAGCTGTAAATGTAGGATGCACTTTGTGTTTTCTTCTCACAAACAGCATTATTGGATTCTAAGTGCTAAGGGTTAAGTCTCACCCTGAGCGTAAGGCCACAGCGGTCATCCGACCATGTGCACCTTCAAGCTTCCACATCGCCGATGACGACCTTTCTCATAGACCCTTGTTCTGCCTCCCTGGTCCCACGCAGGTATATAACATGGCTACGTTTACCCCTCCTATGCCCTCAGTGCCCTGTAGTGGGGGTTAAAGTGACACAGAGTACAGGCGATTGGCGTGAGACCCCCGCCCTTGTTACTGCAGTAATGAGACTAAGCCAACAGACCATCAATTCCTTTATTATTTTAAAATGCATGACTCACATGCTCTCACCCCCCACCCCTCCCAGACCATTTTGCAGGAATGAGTAATACATTCTGGTAAAAAAAAATATATTAAACCCTGTACTGCATGTAAAAATGCACTAATATATCTCCTAAAATGAGTTGATCACAATGCGGATTAAAAATCATCATTCAAAACAACAAAGACTCTTATTTAGCCAGTTCTGACTCATTCATCTATTTGCATGGTTGGCGCCATCATGCTGGCCAGTTTGAATGCTCATTACTTTTATAACCTGCAAACTGAGCAAGCTGGAACTATCGATTACGGGCCTTTGTTAAAGGCAGTGCGACAATGGGCCGTGATGTTCTCCTCACCCATCGCTCAGTGCATGTGCACAAACCACAGGAAGCCAGTTCCAAGGTTTCATGACTGTTATCACTGGTGAGATGCCATGCAGAACAGTGGATCCTAGGATCCTCACTCTCCAGGCGAGAGATCTGAATCTTTGACACGTCTGCCAAGATGGTGGCATCACCATGAGGACCCGCACCACCCGAATCTTAGAAGCTGTCCTCTAATGCTGGGAAATCCTCGAGGGCTGAGGAGCTATTAGTTACTAGCTGAACGAGCACACAACCCTGTCCTACTCAATCTTCCGCACAAAAGAACTGGGGGATTTCCTCAAGTGTCACTCTGGATCAGGTCCATCATAAAGCACATACTGAAAGGCATTCTCAGAGGCCATGCGAAGGACATGCCGTCTAATGTATGGGTGCGTCATCCTTCCGACCAATGACAAATGCAAACCTCTGACAGTTGTATATTTCGAGCTTGTAAGATGATTAAAAGCTCCTGGTTGCTTTACTTCTGGGTTGTTAGGAGATGCTTCTCTCCAAAGCGACTCACAGTACCGATCATTCATGAACCTGGAAGGTTCAACTGGAAAAGTCAGCATCCCTTGGGTCTGGGACTCTTAGTGACAGCCCTCAGGGTACGAGCTGGTTTACTTAACCGGGAGACATACATACTGCATACTCAATAGCAGCAGCATCGCTAGTTGGCTCAGCATATACTGTTAAAGTATAGACTCACATTACATTGACTGCACCTTCATAACATGTTCATAATGCATTCGTAGAACATTCATGAGCATGTAAGTATACCTTAACAGCTTTAATATACATTAATAACAAACATTATACGATTTAAATGTTTGTTATAAAACAAGGTATGTTTTAATGCATATTAAAGCTGTTAAGGTAAGTTAGAATAAGGTATACTTATATGCTTCTTATGAATGCTCTATGAATGCATTATGAAGGTGCCCTGAATGTTCTATGAATGCATTAGAATTTAAAAGACATGATGAAGGTGCAGTTAATGCAAAGCATTACCAAAATAACAAGACAGAGGTTGTTGACCAAAATCCCCATTCATCAAGCTTATAGTTAAGCACTGAACTCAAGCTGATTCAACGAAAGTCAGAGTCGTAACTCAATGCAAATTTTAGTTTAGGTTTTTATTTTTTGGTAGTGTTACAAACAGCTGGATCAAATGGCAAGCATGTAGTGACATTAGAGGACTGACATTATCACTGCAGGGAGGTGTGTAATCCCGTGCGGCAAAACCATCCACATCAATCATTATGAAACCCAAACAGTCGAAACAAATGACACCTCTCCGGAGACCCAGGCCCCCGATCCAGTCCATTGGTCATTTAGCATGCAGCAAGCGCCTCGTCAAATTAGCAACTCGGCAGTGTGGCATCAAAATCACTAATAACCCTGAGGAAAGTGTCCTTGACTATCTGCGAGACCGTCCACATTAACCGGCCGTCAAGTGGGAACGTCGTTTTGCAGCAAAATAATTTGAGTTGGCCACTGGGAGGGGCTGGGGGCTGCTTATTTCCACTATAAATAAGTGGAAGTGACAATATCGTTGTTCATCTTTGAATTGCAATTATATTTTCTGCTGACTGGGGTCAAGGTGGGGGACTCTTCAGATCGGCCCTTAATTTCAAACCCAGCGTAACAGAAATGCAGGTGAATGGGTGTCAGACACTTTCAGGCGAGTTCACTGTCAGAAAGGTGCATACTGTGCTCACTCTCAGCGCCAAGGCTCCAGAATCTTCCCTTTGCATTTGGCCCTCGGAGTACTTCAGGACGGCTGAGAGTTCTAGCAATTTTGGGGAACGTCTCACATCCGATGATAATGTTCGATGAAGCCAGCAAGAACGTCTCTGCGCATCCCTAAATAATCACGCTGTTGATTCGCAAAGTACAGGAACAAAAGGCGCCGCTGTGCTGCTGTGGCTTGTCAATTTTGTGCGTTTTTCTTTCATTTTTCTGCGGCTCCAGTAACACTGACACGTCCCATTTAGGATTGAAATCGTTTCCGTAAAACGTGTCCCGCACATTAATACAGGAAAAAAAAATCCACGCGGAATATAATGCCAAATTCAGGAAAGCAGTAAGTTCAGCGTCAGATCAGCGAATGAAATAAATGTGCGCCTTCTGTCAAATTAGGGAAGCGGCACACAGTCGAATGCGTCAGTGCTGGTGACCGACAGACGATAACTGAACTGCGATATTTTACCGGCCTTTCCCACGAACCACTGGGAGCCCCTCTGCCACGAAAAAAAGCACATGTCACGAAAGACAGCGGCTAGATTTGGGAAATCGCCCGTACATCACAATCGCTGGATTATTAAAAATGACATCGGGAGCAATTAAATTACCTATAAAACTAGCAATGCAATTTAATGGATTGTTGTTGCCAATTAGATCAGCCAAACAAGCCTCAGCAGATGAAACGTTTTAATTGGATGTTGACATGCGCACTTGTCAAATTTTCACCGCCGACGTCGGGATGAGAGCTGCTTTTTAAATGAACTCCACACATCTGCTTAGAACACGGACACAAGTGTCTCGCCGTATAATATTAACTCCCCGCCTCTCACGGAGCTGCAACGCTGGGCTCAGTCGTCAGGGGAGATGCTTAAAGTTTCATGCATTTACAGAGCTGCAGCTCCCACGAAAGCTATCGAAGTTAAGTGCTCGGTACAACAGAGACGGATAGTCATCCACCATGCCACATGCCGCTCTGGGCAGCCTTAAAGTAAAAAGGAGATATGTCAGATCATGTCAACAGATGCCAGTGGGGGCAAGAAGAGTGAAAAGAGCTACAGACTTGTATGGCTAAGGAATATTCAAGGGCAAAGAGGTTAAGACACTAAGCCCCCCCCAGTATGAAAGATATCCAGTATGCCATCTGCCAAATCGTGTGCAGCGCCTAAATTTTGTCTAGATTACAAGCATCTAAAGTTTTTTTTTCCTTTTCTTTTCTTCCCAAGGGCAATACACAAGAATTTCTATACTGCACATGAAATTTAATAAGCTAAGCCAGCAATCCAGCTTAGAAATATTATATATATTTAGCACATTGCATATATTGTTATAGCAGTAATTTCCGTAAATCTGTAATTTAACAGTTGTCTCAGGAAAGTGACCATAGCTAAATGGCTTTGAGTTATCGACTTTATTGAGCGCCAAGCACGTCGGGCGTAGTGTTTTCCTCTGAGTGCTTCTGAAACCTCATGAGTAGAGGTCCAAGTCACTCCAGAATAAGGGAATATCCCAGGGAGATGCTACCTGATCTTGCCCAATTATCTATGAAGATTAGATCTCATTGCCTCTGAGATATCTTCAGCTATGCCATATTACCTGGGTAAGAAAAAGCACGCTATCGGGAATGCTAACCAAACTGCTATGGATATGATCATTTTGGCAGTTTTTACACATAAATAAAAAAAAATGAAAACCAAGGGTGCTAAACATGCCACTGATGTGCAGTGCTCATGGGCAGCAATAAATGTTCCGTGTTTCCAACATTTGCTGCAGACACTTGATTGTGCCTGTTGCAGAACGTATGTGAACAAAAAAGAAAAACATTTATGCAAGCACATTTGCTGGAATACTGAAGTGCACTTATAGATCACCAAAGGAGAAGAAAATAGCCCCCCTGGTTGTCATGACGAAGCCAGTGGCCACTGCTCTGCAGAGAGGCAAGGAGATAATTTAGCAGCACAGAGAGTAATGGACTGGCTCTGCACGGCCAATCAGTGCAAACCCGTTCCTCTGGAAAGTCCTATAGCCCAGCATCAACAGCAGAGCTCTCAAACATATCAAAAATATCAAAGTACTGCCGGTAATGGTAAATTTAGTAGCAGTCTGGGTGCTTTCTCTCGTAAAGTCTTGATGAAGGTCTGTACGGACAATCTGAAACCTGCAGTTCCCTTTGATAAATAGTGTGTGTTTTGTGATTAACATTTAATTCAGTGTTTTGGGACCGGAGCGTAGAATGTGCTCGTTGCTAAATTACCCTGCAGAAATGCAAAGCCCCGGAATTGTTCGGATGCTAAGCAGACACTTTCTCCCTGAGCGCCGTCTTCTGCACAGCTTAGTTCCAGAGTTCACCCATCCAGACAACTGTGTTTTTCCTAGAAGCGACTAAAATCACCAGGAAAGAGACCACCCTTCATAAGAGCAAAACACCAGTCACACCAGTTCTTATTCCATGATTATATAGCTGGAAAGCAACGTTCTTAATCTAGTACGCTAATGCTTCTAGAACGCAATTCTATAGCTGTAAAGCAAAAGTCTAAATACAAGATTATAGAAGACAATTCAGTAACACTTCACTTAAGGCACTCATATATAATGCATTATAGCTACCTTCTTATTGCAGTATAATGCATTCATAAAGTATTAATACGGCTATAACAGTTTATAAACTATTTATAGACTATTATAACTATTTCTACACATTATAGCCATGTTTATTATACATTATGAATGCTCTATGAAGCTCTAATATACAGTATAATGCACTATAAATACCTTCATAACGGATTATAATGTCTTATGCTGATCATTATAATGCATTATGAAGGCATCTATAGTGTTTTAGAGATGATGGGTTCATAGAGCATTCACAGTGCATAATAAACATGGCTGTATAATGTTATGTGTTTTATAAGTAGTTATAGCCGTGTGTATAATACTTTATGGATGCAGCAATAAAACTGCTGATTGTATGCTGTGAGATGCGGCAGTAAAACTTGGGAATGTGAAAAAGAAACAGGTCTTTACAAAGCTTCTGAGCCCACGCCACGAGCTGCCCCATCTTCAGCCACCCCGGACACCCCTCTACTCATCTATATTTCATGCCCAAGGCCCCCCCAGGAGGCCGCCGCTCTGACATATGAAAGGGTGAATTTCCACATGAATTATTCTCGGCTTCTGGCACCAGAGGGTCCCCCACACCCGCGTGGTCTAGCGAATGGCGCCCCCCCCCCCCCAGTCCCAGACACAGATACTTACAAAAGAAAGCACCAGACTACGTACAGCGTTGTGGGAAAGGGGGTGGGGGGCAGGAGGGCTCTGCTGCATTTCTGTTTTGATCCTAAATTCCAGTGTTTCGAAATCTGGTTCTTTGGGACGCCATGACAGTCCACATTTTTCCTCTTTCCAGCTACTGTCTGGTAGGGAGCTGGGAGGGAGCAAAAATATGGACCGTTTGACAGGGAGCTGGGAGGGAGCAAAAATATGGACCGTTTGACAGAGAGCTGGGAGGGAGCAAAAATATGGACCGTTTGACAGGGAGCTGGGAGGGAGCAAAAATATGGACCGTTTGACAGGGAGCTGGGAAGGAGCAAAAAATGTGGACCATCTGGCAGGAGCTGGGAGGAAGCAAAAATGTGGACCGTCTGTGGGGCTTCAATGACCAGATAAGGAAACGCTGCTTTATTCATATATTATCTTCGTACCAATGATTTACCTTGTGAAGACCGGCCATGAAGTGGATGATGCCTGCTTCTGAAGCTGATGGCTGACATTTAATGGCCGAAATGCAAACAGCTGCGCGTCCTTTTAGATTATCATTCACGCCGAGGTGACATATGAAATGATTTCATTTTAAAAAGGCTCATCTGGACTGTGCAGGAAAGACTGCACAGGGCAAAGGAGCTAATTGCTAATCTAGCAGCTCTCTGAGGGCTGGTGAAGACTTCACGTCCAGCTTATTAATACCGTAGAGGCCCCTCTGTCGATAGGAGGTCTGCTGGACATGCGGGGATCGATAGGTCTTCCTGACTAATCTCAACCCTGGCAACCTTATCTATCCAAAATGACAGCAAGCAGATTCCATCATTAATCTGCGCGGGCGTCGGCATCCGACCCCAGGCCGTCCCATCACAGTGACAACAGGGGACGCACTGGAGAGGAATCTCAAGGGCTGGGTGACCAGAAAGCCTCCAATTAAGCCCAGTACCAAGCCCTTGACGGTTGCAAAACAACGGCCTGAATGGCATTCGAGAAGCTCGCCATGGTGTCGGAAATAGTGGCAGGACCTGCCATCGAACAGGGCAACCAAAATGGCGAATGACACATTGCTGGCCACTCACGACTCAATCATGCTGGAAACCCAAACAGCAGAAACAAATGACAAATTCTCATGACCCCAACAGAAAAGCATGTCTGTATTGCTGCCATCGCTTCCAGCTCAGATTGAGAAACACTGCCCTGTCTCCAATGCTCTCCCTACTCTTCTACAGAAAAGTCATGAAGAAACATATTTATATATAGATCCTAGCTAAGTGGTATGTGTGGCCCTTAAAATGCGGGGCCACTGATCTCACATCAGTGAACATGAGGGCCTCTAACATTAAGTGAAGCTCTTAGATATGGTGTCAAATGCATCGAGGTGGTACACTTGACAGGTTGAGATATACCACCCCCCCAACCCCCCCACAACTGCACTACCTCAGCCAATCAGAAGCGCATCAACCCGGCATCTTTCAATGGTGGAAAAGTAACAGCAACACCACTATGGGAGGGGAAGGGGGGGCACCAGTCTACTTAACATCAAGACAACCCCCCGCACTCACAGTGCAGAGAAAGCTTTAAATCCTCTTCCTTGCATAATCGAATGGGGGGGGGGGGGCTTTAAGGACACCCAATAGTGCTGTTTTTTTTTGCACATGTGAGAGTTACCATTAAACCCCCCTCCTCAAACTTATTTTTTTAATCTCATCTCCTTCCAGCTCTCAAGGACACGCGTGGCGATGTGGGATTCGCTTCCCGCTGGGACTTCTGGGATACGTCACTCTCTGCACACATCTGGGCGCGGGGGGGGGGGGGGGGGGGTTGCTGGACGCTGCACGCTTCCCGGGACCGCGCTCTCCAACCCCGTGACCCGGATGAGCACGTTCTTTCCTTTTCCGGCCGATACACGGATACCTGCACTCCCCAAGGCGTGCTCAAGGGGGCGCCCCAGAGTGGCCATTTTCAGACTCTGAGTGTTTTCCCAGAGCGATTTGCAATAAGTGTTCTGCTCTGGGGTCTAGTGGAGCCTTTCCTGGCTTTATGGCCCGTCTTCCTGCCATTATTCACCTGAGAACCACACACTGCACATTCGGAGCCCCGAGCCGTGTCACTCATGCAGGAATCCAGTCCTAGGCCATTCCTGGCTTTGGGAATCTATCTTAGGACTTTGTATCCTTACATTTTGGTATGCAGCAGGATAGAAGGTCTGAAAGCATTCTCTGATTGTTAGTTGTTGGGGGCTAATAAAGTGCTTCACTCAAGCAGGCATATACAGGGGCAGGTTCATATGATCCCCAACTGAAAGCTGATTGGCTCTCGGAGTGCCCCCTTCCTTGTCACTCACCGATTCAAAATGTATCATTGGTTAAAGATAAGGTAGGCACCTCTGTATGTATTATGTGTCTTTTTCCTTCCACCTTATTAAAAAAATCCTAGAATCTCCCCTGCGTGCTCACAAGTGATTGGAGTGGTGTGATATTCCGGGGCTGCTCGAGTTTGCTGGATGGGGGGGAGCTAGGAGCGGCAAAGCCATTACGCCAAGTGAGAAAAACCAACCTGAGACATGACGTGACAGAACAGTCCGTCCTAACCCCCATGAGCACCCCCTGTCATTCCCGGGGGGGTTGTGAATCTCATGTTTCGGTGACAGGTTTACTGACTTCCAAGCGTGACGAGACTCTACCAAACGTGACAAGGACAGATTACGCCATCTTTTCTCCATGCTAATTCACTGAGGTTGCTGCATGGCCCAAACACCCAGGGAATGGGGGCTGCGGTATAATCATTCAGATTCCCGGGCCCAAACACCCAGGGACTGGAGGCTGCGGTATAATCATTCAGATTCCCGTGCCCAGACACCCAGGAAGATGGGCTTGCAGAATGATCATTCAGATTCCTGGGCCCAAACACCCAGGAAGCTGGGCTTGCGGAATGATCATTCAGATTCCCGGGTGTCACACTTAGATCTGCTGGACCGGAAACACTTAAAAAAAAAAAAAAAACAGCTACCATAATAACTTTCTGCTCGTTTGGTACTTTACCTCAGGTGCTATTGATTTTTCTAGGGACAGATAAATGAACATAATTTAATTTTTCCATTAAGCACGATCATGAAAACCACAAGCGTCGTTAGCAGACCACCGATCAATGAAATCAACGTGGCACGTGCGTCCTTATGACCGTGAGACGTGTGGATCTCACCGACTGCCAGCAAGAGGCACTTTAAAGCGGGCCACGAGGATTAAGCATGTCTAAGCAGTTGTCTACCGCATACGGGACGCAGTGTGTTGCTTTGTTTTTGCCGGAAATTCCCTCCAACAAAGATGTAACCCCCCCCCCCCCCCCCAATGCACTGTATGAATACGAGGCTCCCAGTTCACTCAGCTGAGTCGTCAGATCTATCAAGCCTTCAACGACACTGTGATCTACTACAGTAGCAGGTAGCTAAAGCGGCTCTAGAACGTGACTCCGAGTTCCTAAGGAGTTCCCGCTCGTCGCATCGGTCCGAGGCTTAAGATGCAAATTGAATTGCACTGAAAATTAAATGGGGAATTGATCTCAGGGTTGTCCTGTTACTGAGAAATTCTTAGTAGGGAACGCAAAATAACCGCGATGAGATGGCCTGTGTGTACCCACCAGGTGGGCAAAATGAGTGCAGCAAAGCTGTTGGAGCTTCTACCAGGATTCCTGTTAACATTGTAACTACGTGAAGCAATAGTGAGCTTCACCTAAATTAAACGCATCCCGGTGCGCCTAACTACAGAAGGATTCCGCTTATCCTAAAAAGTCGAAACACGAGTTCTTCTGGGGCGATTTTCATATATTCCTCTCTCCAGAGATAAGCGTTAGGCAATGGCGGTTGGAGCTACCTTCTGATTGATGGGATGCTGGTGAAAGGTTGAGCGAAAACCAGATGTGAGTGACCTGGAGCTCCAGCGCAGGAGCTTACAGCGATTCTGCAGTGCAGCCATTAATTTTAAGCCTGATTCTGGTACCCTGTCACATATCAACATCTTTGAACAAAGATATACAGCAAGGTGGTGCACAGAATTTAGCGGAACAAGATGTAAAATATAAGATATTTATCAAAGACAGCTACACAGTTTGCTTCCAGTCCAACAGAAACGAAGGCATGATCTCACTTTGTAGAACAAGCAGCTCGCTGGTTTATTTTGCTGTTCAGTGATGACAGTTATGCGCCGACGTTCCCCACGTACTGAGAGCCACGTCCTTAAGATAAAGCCATTTTATTTGCGGCTGAAAAACTAACCAAGAATATGTTGGATATTTAAAGATGAAAATAAAATCAGACGAGGTAGGAGAGCGGACGTTCTGCTTTGATTTCTTCCAGGGACATGGGCTTGTAGGGATGCTTGACATGGATACTGGCGGAGAAGGTAAACCCTGGTTGTGTGTGTGTGTGCATGTCGCGGACCCACTGAGCCCCTGATTAGGACATAACAGGCACTGCTGATGTGGAGGACATCAAAGAAGACCATCAAAGAATCCGCAGCCGACACCATGGTGTAATTACGTGCTACAAGCAGAGGACTGCAGGAAGGCCACACCCACAGCTCCGCCAACCGGCATACGCCATTTACAAAGGCTCTCTGCTGAGGATGAAAGAGAAGGGGAGGACAGGGGGAAATAATTGCAGGTATTTCGAGCACGGTGACTGGGAGATATAATATGGAGCAGGTGCTTGCCCCGCGAGAAATAAAGAGATATATGGTGGGCGGGCTGGGGTGACCGATAATTAAGCCGTCGGGTAAAAGCGGGATGCAACGGTGGCCAGGAAGCTCGCTCCACAGCCGCGAGCCAGCAAGTCTCAAATGACTTCAGCCGGCTTGCAGTGACCAATGGCGGCAGCTGACAAATACGGTGGGCGTGGCTTGAGCAGTGCGACGGACGCAAGCTGGATGGCGCTCGACTCAGCTCGTGTGGAGTTTCCTTGTAAATCACATGGTCCTCAACGCAGGCCACCTGATGGTGCAGTACTCCCCGGTGCTACAGAGATGGTCGTGCATATGAGTTTAGCTGCCCACTGGACTGGTAACAGCATTATTCCCCTCTCCCCCCCCGAAACATACACACGAACTGCTTTTATTCCTTTCAAAATATATATGTGACACCCAACTAATGCATCCATTGTGATTCTCCCTGCCAAGGCCAAAATCAGGAAATGTCAAGCTTGATGCGCCTCCGGAGTGGAAGATCTCCGCCATGCCCGAGGCCTTATTTGACTAAAGAAGGAGCTGTTTTCTGGGTGCAGGTCAGAGAGAGAGTGCGATCCACTCGGCTGCCTTGAAATGGCTCCTGTTTGCTTTATTGTTTAGCTTTATGTCATCAAAGGAGTGAGAGCATGTTGGCACTTTTCCCCCCTGAAACTTCCTTTCAAAGGACGCCTCTCCAAGCGAGGCAACCCACTTGGTGCTCAGACTACTTCTACATGTATGACAAAGCCCCACCGCCCCCCCCCCCAACGCCTACACCCCCTCGTCAGAAAGAAGCTCGCTGGTTTCACTCCATGCCTGGTGGTTTTCTTTTGAGCGTAGGGTGAAGAGATGAATTAATGCGGATGTGCCAGCGGGGGGGGAGCAAAGCTGTGAGGTGGACCCCCCACTCCTCCCCTAATGCGTCTGTTGGAGCAGCCTGGCCTGTGAGCACTCCCCCCGTTCACACACCCTCGTGGCTGTGGCGGTGACATTCCCCCTTCCTGCTAATTCTCATTCTCGCCTCGCCTCCTTCTCCGCAACATCTGGCTCCGGCAGATGTGCGGCTGACTGCGGTCCTTTCGCTGCATATCTCTCCACCCCTCAGCCAATTCGCTTCTCCCTCGTTCCGCACCACCTTCGCACGAGCCTTCTGAGCCGGCGTTCTGGGGGAAACCCGCATAAATCACACATTAAGCCGCTCGTGCGACTCGACATCGACCGAAATCTCCCGTGACTGGATGAACAAACCAACTATGGGTCAGTCAACAGATAATCCATACGTCGCAGGAACGCCCTTCTCAGAATTATCCCTCTACAGCTTGCACAATAATTGATTATTATACTCCTCTCTTTAAATAAAGCACATTTAGATGAATTCTATTATCAGGAAAGCATAACCCGGCACAGAATAAATCCCAAGCGAACAGCGGATCCATTTTTTAACGCTTGTATGCTTGGCCTGAAAGTTGTGGTGAAGCATAGATAGATGTTGAATGAGAGTGTTTCCCTTTAATTACAGCACCGTGCAGACTAACGGCTATCGATCGGGGTGTTCAGGGAGGGCACCGATGGTAAACAGGCACGGAGGCTCCAGATCTCACCCATTGTCCGTTAATTTTAAAACGGACTCTGGGAGAACATACGCATCACATGAGAAGAGTGTAAGGATGCGGAGTGAATGTCCGTGGGGTGAGGGGATGTCACGTGACCAGCCCCCCCTTCAGACAGCGGGGCCTAATTAATCCTGACATGAAATGCACTTCTGTGTTTCTCCCCCAGGTAAACACTTCCGGAACATGCTGTCTGTTCCCAGTTGTTTTCCTTCTCCAGACCGCCCGTCTTCTAAACCTGAAATTTCCCCAGTCCTGAAGATAAAATGGCTATCTTCCTTCTGTAAACTCCACCTCGCTCCCGTCCACAGATAAAATTTCCATTCTATCCAGAGTCACGTGGCTCCGATCGCCATCCAGTCCATGGCAACTCATATAGCAACCTATAGTGACTGCAACTCCCGTCAGCTCCCCGGGTCAAAGAGCAACCAGGAAGAATGAGAACTCAAGTTAATCAATATGAGGAAGAGAAGGGGCTGAGAGAGTCCCGACTGTGCGACGAATGTGTGACCAAAGCTGCTCTTGGAAGTTTTACTTTTTGGTTGGTCCTGCCTCCTCTAGTTGCTTGGACCCACCTCCTGGACAATCTGATGGTTATCTCTCTGAGCCAATCATTTCTCGTTCTGCCCTCAAAATAATTTTGTGCAAGTAAAACTCCAACAAGCACAAAAGCCAGCCAATCACTAATGAGCGCAAGGCATAGATGTTGATCCTTCAAATGCAGGGCTTGTTTCCAGGTCGACCGCAGCCCTGAATGAAGAAGCGCCTTGATTCCCATTCAAAGGTGTAAAGAGGAAACTCAAAGGTAACACATGCTGTACCTCAAACATTTACCCCCCCCCCCACTGACCTCTGTGCTCGGGGGTGACAGTTCGTAAACATGAGGCAAGGGTCCTGCGCAGGTCCTCCTTAGGTTGTCTTGGGGGGACAATCATGTGGTTAGCAGTGCCGTGTGTGTGTGTGTGTATGTGTGGGGGGGGGGGGTCTGTGAGTCACCGCGTTCACACTGGCGTATAGGCGTGATGCTCTGAAACTGCACGGTCGCCGTACCAGATGACGCTACGCGACACTGTGGTGTTCCTCGCAGGGAAGTTCATTAAGGCGCTGACACGGCTCGCACCATAAATACCCAGGCACACGCCTAACGCTCCCCCTCGTCTGTGAAGCGGCCCGCGTGCCTTATTGTGCCATTGACATTTAAAGAAATTACAAAACTGCCGGCATTAAATAAAACGCAGGATAAACACATCTTCATTTTTTAACCTGTGCGAGATTCTCCTCCTCCAGCTTATCACTGAACGACAGTGAAATAAATCCTTTTTTTAATAGGTAGAGAAAACTGTGCTGGTAGGTTGAAGGCCAGTTTGGTTCCTCCGAACTGCTGAATTGTCATGTGCAACATGCCTAATCTGCGTACCTCTAGAAAGACCCCTTTGTAAATCGGCTGTCTTAGCCATAAAGCTATGTTTACATAACCAGCTAATTCTGCCTCATTATAATAACATTTTAACTACAAATAATGCCGCATTAAGTCCCACAGACCGGCCTCCCAGCACGTGACACGATCCAGAACAATCAGGGCTCTTGTTTGCAAGATAAGGCACCTATCAACCTGCTGAAGATACGAGCAGACTACATGTGTCATACGGTTTCGGTTCCACAAAGGTTTTCTTGAAATGTCGACAATGACGTCATTCTGTCACCTGGGCGACGATAGGGGAGGGGGGGGTGTCCAACCCTCTCACACTAAGAAAATGACATCTTCATGGGCTCCGTCGATGCTCCACAGAGCGACCGTGAGATTAATTCATTGGGGAGAAACAGACATGCCATAAGAGTACACCCTTAGATGACGAAAACGAAAAACAAAAAAAAAACAAATGATAACACCCTTAGATAACGAAAGCGAAAAATAAAAAACAAACGGTAACACCCTTAGATAACGAAAACGAAAAATAAAAAACAAACGGTAACACCCTTAGATAACGAAAACGAAAAACAAACAAAGGATAGCCTTAGGACACACTGCCTCCTTGTACAGTATATTTTATTGACAAAGACACGTAATTCTCGCAGCTACCAGATGCAAATTACCTACTAATTCCAGAGTTGCCGTGACTCCGTGAGCTGTGGGGTGGCGGAACGTACGACTTGAGAGCGTAGCGGGTTTGGCCTTCATTGGTGGGGGAGCAGTCGCAGAGGCCAGCGGCCAAGAGAGTGGGCTTTATTTCGTAGGAGCGAGATTGGCTCTCAAAAAAGCAAAGGTGTACATCAGCACTCTGAAAAAGCAGCACCGTGGGTCCTCCCCCACGCCGTCACGTATCGAATATGAGACAAACAAAGATAGAAAATGAGTTACAGAAGAGCAGGAAGGCAGAGGAGAAGAACTTTCTTTAACTTTAACTACAGTCCGTGGAGGAGTTAATCCTCTTATCCTGGCCATTTACAGTTACTCATTTATCTCATTTTTATTCAAATTAACTTACAATAGAGGGAAAAGTTACAATTTACGAGTGCTCCATGGGATTCGAACCCAGAGCCACTGCGTTGTTAGCACAATCATCTACTTGTTGGCCATAAAATGAGACACGCTGTTGAAAGGTGCTACCGGCCATTAAGTGTGCCGTTGATTTTAATGCACAGAAATCGCCCGACGTACACAATGGGAGGGACGCACTGGCCCCAGAGCTGCGTTCCCAGAGCTGAGCGATTCATCTCAGGGCTTCGGGCGTTTTTGCACTTAATAGAACGAAAGCGATTTCTTGCCGGTCGCCGATAAGCAATGGATCTCGGTTTCAGATCTGACAGAGGGAATAAATAAAAAATTATTCCTCCCAGAAAAAAGCCTCCACAAAGCACATTAGTGTCAGGAATCGGCGGCTGGGAGATGTTATCGGACAGTGGGAGTCCACTGAGGAAGAGTCACGCTCTTCTCAGGAGAACTGAGTGCCTCGCTGCCGTGGCCAGTGGTCTGACTCCATCAGATATAAACATCGAAACGCTGCATTAGTCAAACAAATGTGAGCTATCTATCTGTCTATCTGTCTGTCTGTCTGTCTGTCTGTAATAGAGCCTTCAAAATATGGAGGTACACATGCGGGGGAGGGGGGGGGGACATGACTCGAACACTTAACCTAACCCGCAGATACTCACTGAGGTGCCTATACCACCCTGCCGCAGATTAATTAAGCATCACTTAATTAATGCTATTATCTTTCTTAGTATTTTGTTCTCTGCAGTGGGATGACTGATATGAGTCTATATTCCTCTCTGTAGTTACAATTCTGTTCTGTAAGCATCATAGCAGTCGCTGCAGGACTTTGTTAGGTTCCCATCCTCTGTCGCTGCAGGACTCTGTGAGATTCCCGTCCTCGGACGCTGCAGGACTCTGTGAGATTCCCGTCCCCGGTCTCTGCAGGACTGTGTGAGATTCCCGTCCTCGGTCTCTGCAGGACTCTGTGAGATTCCCGTCCTCGGTCGCTGCAGGACTCTGTGAGATTCCCGTCCCCGGTCTCTGCAGGACTGTGTGAGATTCCCGTCCTCGGTCTCTGCAGGACTCTGTGAGATTCCCGTCCTCGGTCGCTGCAGGACTCTGTGAGATTCCCGTCCCCGGTCTCTGCAGGACTGTGTGAGATTCCCGTCCTCGGTCTCTGCAGGTCTCTGTGAGATTCCCGTCCCCGGTCTCTGCAGGACTGTGTGAGATTCCCGTCCTCGGTCTCTGCAGGACTGTGTGAGATTCC
>JABFEB020000041.1:12074560-12090123 GCA_019775895.2 Stomatorhinus ivindoensis
CCTTCAGTGCCAAGGGGCCCGCAGAAGTTCAAGAAACCTCAACGCGCTCCGTTGAATGAAACGGACCAGAATCCGTGAACACGGCCAGCGGAGAATCGGAGGACACATGTGTGACTCTGAGTGACAAAGGTGCCAAGTGGAACCAGAACAACTGCTCAACTAGGGCATCAAGAAACAGGAAAAGGAATTCAGCCTGTGAATTAGATCCAGAGCTTGCATTTGCACAAATATTACAAATGACCGCAATATAGCATCAGAACTACACATTAAAATCCTGGAAGAAGCTCATTTATGGAAGGCTATTTATGATAAAATCACTAATATAACTTGATAATTAAGTGCTGCATTTTACATTTGCTAGAATATGCTAATTTCACTGTACAATAAACAGATTACACTGTTGCCTTTCCGGAACAGACTCTGCATGAACGGAAGCACTGGTCAGCTCTTAGTCTGGGGGGTATGGTGCCACCATGCTGGGGGACCAGGCAATATGGCAGCTTGGCTTGGGGGGGGCGGGGCTATCACCCAAGGTATTCTGCAGCCCCCATCAAGAGCCCCGGGATGAAGCAACGCAAGCGAGTTCCGTGCTGCATTCCTCACTGATTCCCGTACTGGATAGGGACCGTACCGACGACGGAGTCGGAAAAGGCAAGTTTCCGATGCCAGCGACGCTCACCCTGCACCATGATGATGTCATACCCTGCAGCCTGCAAACATGGCTCGGTTCCAGCTGGGAAGATGTGGCGAGTGTCCCCACTGATTTCGAGAGGGCCGGACTGTAAGCCACGGGCATGAACGGACCAGAATGCGTAAACCTCCATAGCGGGGCGGCGATGAAACGGATGCTGCTTTGGAGTGGTCGGCCAAATCAGCAGACTTTTATCAATTAGTTCTGGCCTGACCTTTGTTTCATGAAGAGCGCCAGAGCTGAGGTTCCTTCTTCGCCGAGGTATTCCGACATTTTGCATCAACGCTTCGGTCCGTGTCTAAGGTCACATTATCATATACAAGGGACAACAATCCTCCGTATCGTTGGCGGTTGATGCCGGTGCTGTCGTTAGTGCATCCACGTGCCTAGAAACGGACCCCCACTCCAGCCGTCTGCCTTGGATTCAGTAACAGATGGAGTTGGGCTCTCAATGTCCACCAGCACTAACAATTAGGCATTCGGTCATTAGGTGAGCAAACGCTAAGACGAATGCATATGTTTTGACCCAAATCTTTTGACTACATTTGGAACAGATAAGGACAGGGGACGTCAAATAACACCAGAAATGCTTTTGTCCTCTGTGTTCCTTTGTTCTTTCCAAATGACTCCTTTTGTCCGAGTGTCTCCTTCATCTCTCCTCTACCTCGCTGCCGAAAGTCAATCAACACCCAGCCCAACTGAAAAATAAGAAAACGTTAATAAAATGCTCAGGAACGGCGGCTGTCTTACTTAATTACTCATTTCCCAGCCTTCAGCCGCGGATTTACACATTCCAGCACCCAGATCTGCCCAGAGGACCCAAAGAGACTGTTTGGGCTTCCTTATCCCCATTTCACCGAGAACTGCGTCTGAAAAGACTAACATCCCCATTACGGTGCATGTGTCTTCCCTGCCGCTGTGATCTGCAAAGTGCCACCTCAGCCATGCGGGGGACAGAGGCTTCAGAGTGACAATTTAAAGGAGGCACATTCCATTTGTCTCAGAGATCTGGGTTTGGGGAGGGTACCTCAGCAGGCTCCACTAAATAGCTGGCACTAAACCCGAATCATCACTGCTCCGGTGCTCTGCGTATGGGGCTGGGGCTGACTAAGGAAGCCCAAGCAGGACAAACTACTTCTGAGCAGAAAATGCTTTTCTGTGATGATGATGGTGTTTTTGGTTCAGTGTTAGAAGATGCAAACCAAAAAATTTCACACGGGGTGCATCCGCTAGCACCAAAAGGGCAAGGACGGGTTTAAAATTAGCCTGCCGTCAGACAATCTCGGGGAGAAACTGCTGTTTCTTTATCAACCGTAGCCTGTGGGTAAGTTTCAAGATACTCGCAAAGCCAATAGTCCACTTTAAAAAAATCATTATGTCATTCAGGACGACCGTCGCGTCGCAGGCTAACCGAGGCATTATATTAAAGCCAATGAAGAAATGCAACTGAGAGCAGCACAGACGGGGACCTGGCGTGCGCCCTGCGCTCTGATCACCAGCAGATGGAAAACAATTCTGAAACAAATGAAGGGATTCGTTAGCCAGTCCAGCGCTCTGCTCTCTGTTTGGCGACACTGTCGCTCTCCAAAATACCGGCGCCTTTACTGAGCCGACCCTCCTGCAGTGGAAAACCGAAGCGAGCTGGAGCCGCACTGTAACTAGTCTCCCTTTGCGGTACCGCCCCGTTACGGGTCTGGTCCTGTATGCCAGTGGGAAAATGCCATTATCTTTCCTCCTGTGATAAAGAGCAGCCAAACCTGCTTGAGAAACTCAAGGTGATCGGATTTTAACCATGACAGCTGACGATTTACAGTTGTGAGAACAGTAGATGGAGTGGATTCAAATGGCACATAAATGTTCCTTAAGGTGATATCACTCCAAGCAAGTGGGAAGACTGCAAACTATACAGGCCGCATGATTCATACCTCTGCCTTTCGGGTGTGGTACAGTGAGCTTAAGGTACTTCTCCAGCTAAGGTGAAAACCCAGACTATACCAGTTTCTGTGCACATGAGAACCATACAGTCTTGTGAAGGTGTTCCATTACTTAACTTGGATCCAAACTTCATCATATCATGCTACAGCCCCCCCCATAAAGCAGACATAGTAATAAAAGTAGGAATAAAAGTTCCAACATTTGTGTGTGTGTGTGTGTGTGCATAAACACATGTACAGTAAGCAAACCGTTAGCAACAGCAACACACAGCAGTCATTTATTGCAACTCAGTATAAAATATTTTTTTCAAAATGAATGCATTGTTTCTGAATTTCAATGTATACAGCTCATTAAAACCAACATGTTAATTCCAGGCCCTAATTTTTAAAGCCTCTGAAGCTAATGAATTAGTTTTAATGAAGAATCAAATTGCATTATTATTATTAGCAATTCAATTTTGTATTGCTTGTCTAAGAACTATGGCGTATTCATTGAAGAGATGTATAGACCGGGGAAGGTTTGCTGACTGTTGCAGATACACTGAAATAAATGATATTTCTGTTACTGGAAGCCAATTGGATTATTTACTATAGGGAATAAGAATTGTAAAGAGTAGGATTTTATGAATTGTGATTTGGAAGAACACGGAATACTACAATGACATAAATAAATACTACATGTACTGAGACTGAGAATTCTATTCAAGCATTAAGTCAGGAGTGAATAAGTTGTGGAGAACCTGTATGTTGTCCTCTGAGAAAGACAGTGAGGGGGGGGGGAGAGAGGAAGAAAGAGAGAGACACCCAAAGAGGAAATGATTCCAGTGTGCATTGGGTCATGCAGCAAACGGGAACATCATGTATAAAAGTCTAATCGATGAGATCTATATCTGCAATACTCCACAAACGGCACGAAAAAAGCATTTAAATTACCCATGTATAGGATGTGGGGAAAGACAAAACAGACTGTCTTGCACAAGCTTTAAAAAAAAACTTGCCATAGAGAGTAAGTCATTTTCCTTTCTGCATATGTTTAATCCAAACAAATGCCAAGATGCGTCATTCTTCACTCTACTGGGAAATATTTAGCAGAAATTGGATACATACTCTACACTTTTTCATTCCAGAACACCCATTCTGCTAATATGATCAGCTATGATTTGGGAGATTTAAATATACCTGCTCCCTTGTATTAGTTTGAACTGACCAAGAGAAGAAGTTAAAATACGGTTGGATGGACGGAGTTATTATTGTGGCCAATGTAAAAAGAGAAAGAAATCTAAGGAAAAACACAGAAAAACACACACGATAAACCAGCAGGCCGAAGGTAGTGTTTAGGCTGCTGCAGACACTGACCAAACTGCTAGGTTTCATTAGATTCTTGGAGCCTGAATCCTATACAATCACTTCACCCAAACAGCTAGCTTTCCAACACAATAAACGGGGTGGAAGAGAAGCAAGGTTAACATTCTGCCCACCTTATAAACCATTCTGCATAAAACTACAAAACCCGCAAAAGATTCAACCTGTAATTCTCTGACTTGAATCCTGTGAATGTTTGAAATGTTCAGATTCCAAATGTGCCGTTTCCTGTTCCCATTCGGGTTTCACTCCATTCAGCTAAGATGAGACATATTGTGATGCTTTTGTGAGAGTTTGATAACGCCTATAAGATCTCAGCTGCAGATTATGGGGGGGGGGGGGGTAACTACGCCGAAGATCTTCAACAGTGGAAATGGAAAATAATAAATACTTCAGGTCACAGAAGAAAGATGAATCCAATTTGCTGGCTGCCCATCAACACTTCTCGTTCTATACACACACTGGCTGGACTTCTTTCAGATTGTGTATATGCCTATCAAACACAATTATGACTTACGGTAAACTGTGATCATGAACCATCCAGGAAACTGCATCATGCTTAGAAGGCTTCTGATATAAAGCCAGAGAGGCTGCTGTGTCCTTCAAGAGGTGCTTCACTGCATTGCCTGTCAATGCCCGACACTGTATGAGACACGGCTGCTCACAGCACAAATAAATAGCAAGAAAACAAAACATGCAATTAGTCCAGTTTCAGAAAGCAAATCACACTTTTGCATATGTATTGTATTTTTCCAAGCCAAATCATGTTACTGGTTCACAGTGCATTTTTTTTTCTGCAACACTTATGAAAATGACTTCTATAGCATGGCCTTATGAGGTCTTTAGCTAGACAGGCGACTCTGGGCTGTTATCATTACAGGAGCTGAGGCAAGGTGCACATTTTATACCGAGCAAGTTCATTTTGGATTCCGCTCATCCGTAAGGTATCTCCATCATGGCGTTCCAAGGTACGGGTGAAGGTCAGAGATGAAGGCGTGGCGATTCACTCTCTAGAGATATTTCCTCAACTATCACAATCATTTTCGTGGGTCTCTCTCCTTTTTATTCACATTCAATACTCCCTTCAGGGTACAGTAATCACTACGGACGAAAATATATAACTAGTACTTTGAGGCTAACAATAATAGATTTTTTTTCAGCTTTTGGCCAAAGATACTCATTTTGGAAGTGCAGTTGAAGGGTAGGATTGCGGCAAATTTCTAAAAAATTGCAGGTGCTGGAAATTAAATTGCATTGAAGGTATGTGTTAAACTGCAGTTATTCTGAGTGGATCGGGCTAATGGTGAGTCACACCTGTGCCCCCCAGGTCTGGTGTTTTTGTCTGGATGAAGATATATCCACAGAACAGGGAGATTCTTCTCTGTAAGATTGGCCTGGTCCGTGACCCAATACTCCAGGCAGTCATCACAAGATCTCAATGCCGTGAAGAGGCAGAAATGCAAATTCACAAACCTATGGTGCCTGCCTGGGAAACAGGTGACTGCTCTCTTCAAACGGGTAAGAAGTGGCCCTTAGAGTAGCGGTGGATGTGAAGGACCAGGTGAGTGCCAGATGTATAAACATTGCGGTTTGCAGCCTAATCTATATCTTTGGGTCTTGAAACTCAATACATGTGGCTGATAGAAGGTTACAGGGTTAACACCATGAAAAGGGAGCAAGAGTCTCAGCCATCTGTGAAAGCTGGGGAGGAGGTAGCGTAGGATGTCCTCCTCAGAAAACTCCCCTTGGAAGTCTGTCCCAATGGGCAGAGATCATGAGGGTCAACCCAGGTCCCTCAGGAAGGCTTATCTGCACGGCCTTGGAAACCAGACAGAAACCCATCTGCTCTCCTTGACCCGGTCCCACTGGATAAGTGGGAAGGAAACTTGAAGGGACGAGGCATGCAGATCATATTATCTAAACAAACCACACGCGAGGTTACAAATTCCCCCCAATGCAATAATCCCTGCTCCAGTATCTCATTGGCCGAACCGGAAGACCGTGAAAGCCCGCTGTCCTCCAGGTGACCTGACATGCTTTCAGAAAAATGCCCCACTATGACATGGATAAGCTTGACACTTTTGGTCTGGGGAAATCGCTCTTGAAAGTTAATCCATGTCTTGGGATCTTTCATTTTTTATGTTTGTTCAGTGATTAATTTGCCACAGCATGGAACCGGCTCAGTTACGGCATGTGCCCATTGATCACACCTTCAAAATGAAGTTTTAGAATTTTTTTCCTCTGGGGCGCCCAAGTGGTTGGGTCTGGGGGGAGGAGCTGCAATAGCCTCATTGGCGTATAATAACATACCCGTTAAAAGGACTGTAAATAAGCGAGGCACTTCAATAATGGCAAGAGACTGAGTAAAAATAAATTAATAAACAAGACGATCTGGAGTGTTTCTTAAAAACCCTCGGTTGCAGCAATACTATTAAGTGTGGGAGGGCGAGCCTTTGAGGTTTTCCCGTGATTGGACAGAAGGTGGGCTGCAACTCTCTGCGGGCATTGTTAAAACTTTCTCTGCAAATATATATTTGTATTCGCAGAGATAAAATCTATTCGCGTTCCGTGAGTGCAAAGCAAGCGTGTATCCGGAGGAATTGGGCTCTGTGCCTTATGCCCAGATTACAACACTTTAGACACAGAATCACAGCTCTAAACACTCAACAGGAAGCCAAGGGCAAACATGGTATTTTCACTGCGTACTTATGCAATTCCATCTCTTCTAATGGAAGACTTTTTAAGGTGCCTCTCACTAGGGCACCAAATGCATCTTTAGAGCTAATCTGATTTACAATCTGAATGGACTGACATCACGGAAATAATTCATTTTTGAGACAGAACATGTGTTTTCTGTTTACCTCTCAAACGAAGTACCGGGTAATGAAATTTGTCCGACTGCTGTTTTCTGTGCCAGGATCTGAACCCAGTTACAATACCTGGGCACATGAGCCTCTCACAGGTCAGCAAACCTTTCGTCGACAGGTTTCTCTGCCCGTCTTTTGTGTCCAGAACACGACACGCAGCGAGACAGACACCTCGAGCGTGAAAAGTGAGAAAAGTAGCTGGATGACCTCATAAATTCAATCTTCCCCTAGCATCTCGAAGCACTTTCTGACACTCTGGGTTTCTCACCCGCTTCTCCTTATCTTACAACAGCACATCCTTGTTCCTGTTGAACAAAGACTTCCTTATTCTCACAGAAGCCTCTCTGTGAGACCTTTTCATCATTGTGAGAGCGCATAAGAAAAAAAAAAAACGTCTTCAGCCCATCGGACGTCACGGCATTCGGCATGAGGAGTTGTGTTGTCTTTCCCTGTTTTCCTCTTTGGGGTAAATTGCAGCCATATGTGAGATATAATCCTGGACACCAGAGAGCTGAGAAATTGTGGAGTGTTTATGAAATCTTAGGGTAGGAGTCTTTCGTTCGGGGGACGGGAAATTAAAGGTTGACAGCTTAGGAGGATGCACATACGAAATGCCTGCAAGGCTTCTTTTCCTGAGCCGTACATGACAAGAAGGCTCACAGAACACCAGAAGTTTTTCCACACCGGCACGCGAGAGAGTCTTTATCAACAGCTCTTTGCTGGCATGAAATTCCGAAACCGGTCTTAAGAACCGAATACCGCAGAACCAATCGGATACAACTTAAGCACCTTAGTGCCAAACGATATCATCAGCAGCGCCAGATAAACTTCACGTTACCCCTGCTCAGCTCAGGGCTACGCCACAGACTACCGAGCTGACATTTCGAATACAGGGATCGACCAAAATTTAAGCAGTCAGCTAGGAAGATGTGATTCAGATTGTTGGAGCACAGAAACGGGTTGGAAACGGCGCCCATTGAATGAGGCTGGTGGCCTAAGTGCTGACAGGCGGTGAGTATGATGGGAAGCCCTCACTGACAGCCATAGACACGGCAGAGGCCGAAGTCTTGTGACTGACCTTCTGAAGCCACCCCGTCATAGGATGGCCGACCTCCTCAGGATGCGCGGGAAAGTAAACAGTGAATTACAGGCATTCCAGAGCAAGTGGTCAGATGGCACTTAGTCACTGAAGTGCACAGTGAGAATGGCGGCATCTGAAGGAGACTTCTCAGCGAATGAGACGCAGACCAACCAGCACCTCGGAGCCACCCAGATATTTCTGCCACAGCCGACTCCAATTAACATTGACCTGTTTAAGTGGCATTTTTGCATTTAAAAGTGCCAAATTGCCCTTAACCACCAGGCCATCTGCTGTCCCCACTAAATTACTACCACATCAGAAGTGCCCCACCTTTGGAAACCTAAGGAGCTCAACTGTGCTTTTCGGACTGTTTTTTTTTACATTTCCTGAACTCCATGTTTTTTTGAGTCTTGCGCCAGTTTGGTGCAAGATAAAAATAACACGTCTGTTTATGAAGGCCACTCAGGGCATAACAGTCTTAACACTCTCGTCTCAATCCTCTGCACTCCCACACACCAGCTACTTGACACTACAGAGGCTGTATCCCTTTCAAATACCGGAAGACAGAAAACAAGACTCATGGCCGTTCATTTTCTGACACCGCGTCGGCCTCCCGCAGAGTGGAAATCGCAAGCTGGGGTCAGAAAGAGCCCTGACGCTATTTTTGGCTGCACCTTTACTCATTTGCAAGCTCGTGCACTGTAATCTTCATCACGTGCTAATTAAGACTGCTCCCTTCAGCATCTTAAAGCCGTATTTGTTTCTAGAACCGTCCAGTGAGGCTCATAATTATGCGTTTAATGCAGCAGGAGAGGATTTACCTCAGAAGGCTTGTGAAAGCTGCCCCAGAACAAAGGCTTCTGATGTAGTCAGGGAAACGTGGCATGAACGTCCTGTGAGCGTTGGGCCCTTACCTCACCAATCCAGCCCTGCACTGCAGATTTCATATTTGTTAGTGTAATCTGTTGTTTTTTAACATGGTCCTCAGGAACCTCCAAACTGAGCACATCTTGCTCCCTCCCATCTCCCAACACACTACAATTAAACCATCAAGAACAAACCAAACAGTCAAGAACAAAACAAACAATCAAGAACAAAACAAACAATCAAGAGCAAAACAAACAATAAAGAACAAAACAAATAATCAAGAACAAACCAAACAATCAAGAGCAAAACAAACAATAAAGAACAAAACAAATAATCAAGAACAAACCAATCAAGAACAAACCAAACAAAACAATCAAGAACAAACCAAACAATCAAGAACAAAACAAACAATCAAGAACAAAACAAACAATCAAGAACACCAAATACCCGGTACAGCTGTGCTGGGAGCTAGGAGAGAATAAAAATGCAGACTGACTGTGGATCACCGAAGACTGGTTTGAAGAACACTGGTTTAAATCGAAAGCTTCTCTATGACTATGAGCATAGGATGCTTTCTGAAGCCTCAAGCTAAAATATTTTGGGAGCCTGGCGAGGGTGAGACACTGACTCCACCGCCGCACAGACCACAGACCTCTCCACCTCACCCCTCTCCTCCGTCTCTTTTTCACTGCTAACTAAAAGCCAGTATTTCTCAGGAGGAGTGTCTCATTTTTGGACTAAATAATTAATAGTAAAATCGTCATTTTTATAAATGAGTGATTCAAGAGAACTTTTAATTAAATATTACCCATCCATCCATCTTCTGACCACTTATCCAGTACAGATTTGTAGGAGGCAGGGTGCAGTTAAGTCTATCATGGGGCAAGAGTTCCACCCTGGATGGGGTGTCAGCCTAGGGCACACGCACACACACACACACGCACACACAGCTCCTATATTCCTATTATTGTAGGGACTCCATTCATTTCTATGGGTGTAACTCTAGACCCAAGATTGACAACCTTAATCAAAAGTAACCAAAAAAAAGCAGTGTCACAGGGTTTGGGTCTCAGCCGCGGTCTGCTTGTGTGGAGTTTGCCTGTTCTCCCTATGTCGTTGTGGCATTTCCTCTGGGTGCGCCCCGATATGCGCCCACAGTACGAAAACGTACTACAGTGAATTGGAGATACCATATCGCCTGTAGGTGTGAATGTAAGTGTGACTGGCGAGAGTGGGAGTGCTGGGAGTGTGACTGGCTGGTGCTCCGTCCTGGATAGGGCCCAGAACAGCCTGCCACCCCCTTGACCCTGCGTAGGACAATGGAGGGATGGGTTAACCAGCAGTATCACAGCTTGTGGTTAGCAGTGATGTAGTAAGTAAAGGGATATTATATGTTGATCTGCAACTGCTAGCAGAGCACGGCCCCTCATGAGATGCTCAAAGATGCGTCTGAGATTTCAGTTTTAGACGCACTAAAAGTCAAGGCCACAAGTCTGGTCATAGTTGCTGTACTGTGGTTTTCAAGGACAAGGACGTGAAGGAAACCCAGAGATTTTCCCGGAATGTTTCCCAATCCGGTCTTTGGGGACCCACAGACAGTTCACGTTTTTGCTCAGGGCACAAAACTGTGGACTGCATGTGTCTAAGGGGGAATGAAAACATGGACGGACTGTGGTGTCCCAAGGAGCGGACTGGGAATCACTGCTTTAAACTGTACCCCGGCTCAGAAGGAAGGGACGGCTTCCTTTTATGGGTCCTGCTAAGAAGCGGAACATCGGTCAGGCCAGGATCCTGTCCAATTACATTACGGCCTGGGTAAACGGCGAACCGCTCAGGCCACCAGCTGCACAGTAAATAAAAACGCAATTACTTTTTTGCCACGGCTGCGCTAAACTCGAGCCCTCGGCCGCTCACAAGCGTCTGGCTGTCACCCCCAGACGCTGGTGACCCTCACGGAAAGCGCTGGAGTGTTTCAGAAGGGAAATATAGTTCAGGTGATGACAGCGATGTGGAAAATTCCTTTAAGCACCTCTGCCGTTTTTAAGAAAAGCTCTTCGGGGTTCACCGCACAGCGTTTCATTAAAAGATAAACACTAACGCCTGATCACGTTATTGCCGATACGCTCGCGTGCTGCTGCAGCCTCCGCCTCTGATGACTCGAATACATTAAACACTCGCTTGACGGAGACAGGCTGTGTTTCAGCACCCTCTCGGCCCCTTTGGTGCCTGAACATTTAAGGAGAACCGGCCTCAAGATCCGAGGCAGCAGTTAAGGGACCTACCTGCCATGTTTCCAGAACGCATTTCCGTTCCTCCCGGGGAACCTCAGACGGTTCCAGAATGTGTTTCTGTTCCTGTCGAAGAACTTCAGATGATTCCTGGGTGGAAATTTAATCGGCCAAATTGAATCAGTTATATATTCGAACTTTGGAGCACGATGGGACATTGTAAATTATCGCTTAAAAAGTACCACCTAGCACTTCTTCCAGAAATGAGCAGTGGCTTGGTCTCCCCCCCACACAAAACCTACGCAACAGTCTCTGTCTCTATTTAGATTTTTCTTACAATAAACACTTTAAAAATGATCTTTTTCAGAAAAAATCCAAGTGTTCATATGGATTCACCTGACAAAAAAAAAATCAGTATCTCTGCGTTTCTCAGGCCACAGAAACCAAAATACCCCAGGGATGAGTCGGGAAGAGCGGGCAGGATGGATCCCACCTTCTCACGGCCGTCGGCTTGCCACCCAATCGGGGCTCAAAGCTGTCCAGCGGGACTGGGAAACTGGCCACGTTTTCCACAACCGTGAGGAACATTCTACAGACGGCCCCCTCTAAGACCCCTCCAAGGTTCGTCCTCTCACCTCGGCTGTCCTCTGCCCGCCCGCTCGCGCCTAAGGGAGACCGCCAACCTCCGTGCCCTTCGACCAGCAGCGGGTTTTCGCCAGATCACAGAGCACTGCTTAGCCTTTGCTGGCGTTCCCTCAGCGGCAGCATGACTCAGGCACCTAGCCCAGGATTACTTATCCATTTTGCTGTCCTTGGCGGAGCCGACGCTGTTATTGGAGGACAGTAATAATCCTTTAAGACGGGTATATTAAGAGACACATGAGGGCCTTCACACGGTCACACAGGACCAAGGATACAACCACCTCCTGCAACTCACACTATCATAAATGAAAACGACAGATCTATTTGTATTGCGTCACACCGGCGTTTCGCTCCCTACCATCGTAAGCGGAGCAGTAACAGTTAGATTTACGTGCAAGTGCCAAATGAGTAATGGCCCAGAGAAGATGGGGCCCTTGTAGCTAAACAAAAACCTATTGTGCACTTAAACTGGGAAGACATTAAGGGTGTTCATATGTCAATGACTTCAAAAAGGGGTCCTCTGAACATTGTGTCTGCTCACTGCCTGGTCGCACATGTTGTCCGTGACCTCGCACTGACCAATCAGGCGATCCAAAAAATTAAATAAATACACGGGAGTACCTGTCATTGCGGTCAACAGGCCATTAAGATAAATGTGTGATTTTTCCCCCCGGTCAGATTTCCTGAAACACATTCTTTGTGAAAGGACATGTCCAAATGTGATGAAAAGAGGCTCCCGTCACATTTTTCAAATCCTCCACTTTGTCACGCCGAGTTTACAACGTCTACGTGGCGCATTTTCTACGTTAAAATAAACAACAGCTGCAATCATTCAAAACCATGAGCAAACTTTTGACTCTCCAAGTACCCGAGCTTCCACCGGTCACCCATGTGTTTATCTCAGACTGGGTCGAGGTGTCAGTTTGGACCCGACCCCGGGAGGGAGGGAGGGAGGGGTCACTCTGGACAGGATGCCAGTCCATCCCCAGGCACGTGCACACACACACACACACAGGTTTGTATTTTCATGGGGACTCTCCTACAATGGCACACTTAATCCCTATCCAGCCCTAACCATGATAAGTAACCAAAAAAGATACTTCTGTGTATGTAAATCCTCACACGCAGGGTGGGGGGTGGGATTGGTTCCTATGCTGGACACAATGCTGTTCTGATGGGAGTTGCAGGAGAGCCAGGACGTGAAAGGCGGGCTCTGGCCAGACTTAGGGAGGCCGCTGCCCCAGACAGCCGGTGCTGCCCCAGTAACACATAAGCTTGGCAGCCGGGTGCCAAGGCTCAGCGGGCTCGGCATCGACCTGCCCGGTGTCCAGCTACAGCGCCGGCCCAAACCCCTCACCCCCGCCCCCATCAAGCCAGATCCTCCTTTGGGCCCAATCTGCCTTCAACATGGAGAAACATATTATTCTGTCATCGGGGCATCTGACTATATCAAGTCAGAGAGGTTTGGGCTCAGAACGCTGGCGGAGGGAAGTGAGCCAATACCGTTCGCAGCTCAGGTCATGAGCTCTGGCGTTAGCCGGCGCTGCTACACTCAGCCACACAAGCCCCTCGTGACAAAATCGCCATCACAGGTCGCTCTCTGGACATAGCCTTGGCGAGGTCTCCTGTTGCTCAAGCGGGGATCTCAACAAGCTCCTGTCTCTATCGAGGCCTCCACAGCAGGGTTCCAGATGGTCGCGTCCAACTTAAAGGAACGCACAGCATACCAGCTGTGTGTTCTCTTCTTTGTGTTTCTATGGAAACAGTCAGATTGCAATGGCTTACCCTATACCAGAGGCACATATAGGGGCGTGGCCTGAGGGATACTGGCCCCAGCTGAAAGCTGATTGGCCCCTAGAGTGCCCCCTCCTCTGTCATTCAAAAAATCTAAACATGTCATTGGCTAATGATAAGGATGGCTCCCACACATGAATTATAACCCCTCTTATGCCCCAACCTAAAAAAAAAAAAAATGATAGAATTGCCCATATATTCCCAGCAGTCCCATGTCGCAGGAGCCCCCTGGAGTCTCCTGACAGGTAGTAATCTCCAGCAGATACAAGTGCAAATGCCAATCATGCTGAGCCAATTACGAGCCGCGCGAATCCGGCAGGCAGCACGACACATCAACATCAGATAACACTGAAAGTGCCAGCCAATCATATTCAAATCCACACCCATAAATATTCATGCTCGCAGAACCCAGAAATGTCAGGGTGACACTGACCAAGCTCTGTGCTTCTGAATACATAAAGCATAATATTTATAAAAGGAAGAACAACAATGTGCCGTTTGGCCCAAGGATCTTTAATTTAAATAAATGTCCTCAAGCATTTCCGTCATTATGTTTAAGTAAAGAGGTAAAAAAAAAAAATCCTTATTGTTATATTTTTAAATCCGTTCACACGGCTTTACATTAGGATGCCCCAGGGCAAACGATTCTTGCAGTAAGTTCCATAATTAAAATGGCGGAGGGCGGGGCTTCGCACATTCCATCTCTCCTACGGCGGAATAACGGGATAACTCCAAGCAGATTGCTGACGCGGTAAAACACGAGCCGCTGACTGCGCTGGACTCCATCTCCTCAGCGTCCACGGGCGGCTTGCCGGTGAAGACCTCTTTAGGTGAAGACCTCTTCACGCAGATGGGGTCCCGCGAGCTCTTTGGAAATCGGACTGCCTGCGTCTTTATGAACCGCCCGATTAGCCAGGAGTCTGCCCGAAACGGCCTTGGGATTAAATTAGAGTCTCTAAAATTGTGACTTTCATCCTCTTTTACTTCCGTTTGTGTAAGAAAGTCCTCGGTGTAGTGTAAAGGGTTTAAAAACTGACAGGTATTTTCAGAGGAGCATTTTCAGATAAAGGCCTCAGCATTGAGCCTCACAGTAATGCTGTACAGCTTTGCCAGTGGGTCAATAGTAATGAGATACGTATTAATTCGACCGCTAAGCTATAGTATGAAAAACGTAACCTACTTGGGCTGTGAGATTTCTCTCCATACGCGACTCCAGGCTAATTCGCTAAATCGGCTGTAAGGAATCATCTTGATTCATGAGCAGGTTCCTACCTAACCAACAGCACAGAGCACTGTGGCCCCTTACCTCCAGGGTATCATTTTGGCCCCAGCCATGTGTCGGGAGGGTCTGTGTCATGTGATTATTCCTCAAGTTCTCAGAAAACATACGTACGTGTGGACCAGTGCCTCTGCAGGGCGCGAGTTGTGCGTGACGGACCAACATCCTGCCCTGAGTGACCAGGAGCTCCCGGTTCTCAAAGACCCAGTTATGGAAAACGAGTGGATGTACGTCTCACTCCATACTTCCAGAGGCACTGCAGCTCGAAAAGACACCGAGCAGCATCCTTAGTTAAAAAACAGCAGGGATCTCCGGGGGGGGGGCGCAGTGGTCCAGGTTGCAAGATGCATGGTAGAAAGAGACAAGAACACCAGGCGTGCGTGAAGCACATAATCTGAAGGGGGGGGGGGAGGTACACAGCCAAAGCCTGCAAACTGAGGACACACACACACATTTGCAGCCCAGGCAAGAGAAGACAGGAGCGATTCAGTTCCGTGTCGCTGCCGGACGAATTCATCCACGAGGAACGGCGCAATAAATCTCACCAGCATGTCACAGCAGTTAATCCAGGAAAAGCAGCGCCATTTCAGCATCATGCCGTGTGCAGTTAGTGCTCGAAAGCCCCCGTAAAACACGTTCGCGTGTTCATCCCGGATCTGTTTCCATTCACACATTTGAGTAGACGTTGACACTCAAAGTCATGGGGGAATATGATGTTCATCTGCCAGTAGGTTTCCATGCACTCGTATCTGATTATCACCTCATCAGCGGCATGGTTACGCTAGCCCATCGGGGGGGGGGGGGGGGGGGGGGGGGGG
>JABFEB020000041.1:12091034-12106404 GCA_019775895.2 Stomatorhinus ivindoensis
ACCAGTGGCGGGGAAGCTGCCAGCGGCTCAAATGAGCCGAGACGGGCGACAGCGAAGACGCGGGGGCAGGGCGCTCCCAGGCGACGCGTGTGTCTACGCTGACGTTTAACACGGACTGTTAGTGTGTTTACGGCGAGCTGCTTCCAGCAAGATTTCATAAATAATGACCTATTAGGTAAAATTAACAGGATAACCCTGAGGATCGCAGGGCTGGTCCCGGCCCACATTCCCGCCCTTTCAGAACCGACAGGCTCGGGTGGCACCAGGCGGCTACATGCGACCTGACAGTAATTAATCAGAGGCTGCCTGCCACAGCTGTCCCCCCCCCAGCCCGCTGCGCTGTAAACCGGCACCGGTGGCAGGTCAAGCAGGGGGCTGTAAATCAGCCGTGAAAACGGCAGGCGCTTTTGGACGCGCGACGTGGGCCGTACTGTCCGGCGCGCCCCCCCCACATGAACACCTCCAGCTCACCGTGACGGATCGCTCGCCTCGAGCCAGGAGCGGCAGGGGCGGGCTCGAGCTGCCGTGCCGGATCGCTATTCGCTGCTATTTTACCAGCTGACGCGTCGATCTCGGGTGGTTTCTATCCATTCGCACAGCCTGGGATTTACAGGAGGAATATGAGAAGTGCATCTCTGTGGACGCTGGGAAGCAGCGGGGAAAAGTGAGAATGGTCACGGGATGATTATGGGAGGAGCGGGAATGGCTGTGGTAGTACTGGGAATGATCACAGAAATCCCCGTCAAAGAATCTCCTTTCTCACCAATGGGAAGCCTTAAGCACTAGTCATCTGCTAAATTACCCCTGCCCCTCCTCCTGCCTGTCCACCCAGGGGACTCAGCTGAAAGAGCAGGGGTGTACCCCCCCGCAGGCCGCCGGTGGGGCCTCATCTGCACACGCTACCAGTCACATCCGGCTGCTTCCACTGGGAATTTGCGGGCCTAATTGGATAATGAAAATCGGATTTAATTCCCTCTCCTACGGCAGCGCTATCGCCGCGATCGCTGGAGTGTTGCGCCTGTTTTGATTGGTTCTGATTTGCGGGGGTATCCGGAATAAGACGCCACACTCCTCTCTTTCCCGTCTCCCCATCTCACCGGTCCGCGGCGCCCGCAGATCACAGGGAGGCAGTGCAGAGCACTCCGGCTCGGACCTGCCGGCGCTCAAACCTGCCGGTGCTCGGACCTGCCGGCGCTCGTTTGGACCCCTGTATTAACATTCACAGTCAGGTTTCTCGCTCTTTTTTCTTTTGCAAAGAGAGCTTTTCAAACATGCCACCCGTTCTATGCCCAGCCCTGGGCGGGGTGGCCAAGCGCTGCTCCCTTTCCTCTTTAAAGATCCTTTCATCTGAAACGATGGTGGTCCTCGCGACACGAAGCCACCTCAGCCATCAGACGCGGACGGGCAAAAGCGAGGGCCACTACCCGCTTATTGGCCCGAAAGCACTGTGTTCGGAGCGCACACGGACCCGGAAGGGGTCCCTTCCCTTAAACACCGCACCCCCTGCTGGTGTGCCGAGGGGATCCTGCGCAGCTTGCACGCACGCCCTCCCCGCTTATAGATTCCAGGCCTATAGCCTCGGCTCTTTGTAAGCATTTCTCGCCGCATTCTGCTGACTCGCGTCCAGGACCCCTGAGGGGGTGGGCGCGCGTGAAGTTACGCCGACCTTCAGACTACACTTCTGAGATACAGAAACAGCTGTGGGGGGGCTGTCTGTGAGCACGACGGGGTAGAGGGACCTAACGTGGCATGCTTTTAGAGGGACCTGCGGAAGCCGTGTCATCGTCTGGAGGGTTCTAACTACCGTGCAGGGAGATCCCCAGGAAGGGTGAGAGAACATTGCTGTTGCCGTGGAAACTATACAGCGCCATATCTTTCTCGTCCAGGGTATGAAGTACACCCACCCCCACCCATTCCTGAGGGACATCTTCTCCAGTATATTAGACTTTCTATAGTGGCTTAAGTAACCCCCCCCCCCTTCACCCTCTGCTTGCCCGAATATTTATGGTTCCGTTGAAATGGTTCCATCCCAATCAGCCCAACCGGATTGTCAAGAGGAACTGGTGAGAAGGGTCATCGTCGAGCACCAGGACCAGCTACGGGTGCCGATGATCCGCACACCCGGCCACGCCACCTCCCTTCCAGGGGGGTTACCCCCAGGTCTCAGTGCCCACTAGGTTCCTACAGCTGGTTTCCACAAATTCAAGGACCAAACCTTGAAATCTGAAGAAGTGAAACTGCAGACACCTCAAGATAAAGCCTTTCCATGACAGTCAATCAGAGTCACAGGACGAGATTTGGAAGATGATCAGTTTTCTCAGAAATAATTTTCGAAATATAAATACTTTATCGGAGATGTGAATGTGTCTATTTGTAAAACCATAATTGCAAGTGTTTCTGACCTTATATAAATGTATTAAGCAACAGGACCATTTTTTTCCCTTAATTCCCTTAATTTCAGATTCCCCCTGTGTGTATAAGTGTCCCGTGCAGGGCGGCACGCGAAATTTGTGCATTTTACACTATAAACAGCATTTTCCTGGCAAAAAATCTTCCCATATTATTATAAGATCAAAGCAGACTGGTGGATGTGGCGGTGAAGAGGGATGTTTATGCAGCGCTGGGAAAATGCATCACCGCTGTGTGCCGTGTCAAAACAAGCACGCCGTGTGACGCTGACTCCATACCCACACCGGCAGATGTCGACGCGCGCACGCACGCACGCACACACACACACACACACACACACACAGACCTGCACTTAAATCTTTGTGAGGACTGTCCATTCATGTCTATGGGAAAAATCCTAATTCCAACAATGACAACCTTAACCTCTAACCTCTACCCAAGGTTAGGCAACCTTAAGCATGAGCAACCAAACAAAGTACAAAGTTTATTTTTTTTACAGACATTTTTACTTTTCTGATTGCAATTCCAGATTTAAAAAAAATGAATTTCCCCAAAAAATGGTCACGACGTAAAAAATTGCAGGTTTTTAATCACATTTTGTGGACATTTAGTCCACACAATGTAATGTATACCTGGACCACGCACACACGCACACGCGTGCATGAAGCCAACTATCTCGCCAAGCTAAACGTTGTTGGATCTCATACATAAAAAGCTCTTAGTGATTCCAGAAAATTCCGCCCCCCATGAAATGAAAGGCTTCCAGCACACGACAAGACAGGGTGAGACGGCCAGCATTTATTAAAAGCTCAGACTGTTGGTCTCCAGTGATTGTGGGGGGGGGGACTCAACAGCCTGATCTGATCAGCTCTCCTGTCCTGGGATCCAAAGTTAGCTATAGCTCCGCTGACAGATAAATCTCATTTCTCCCCCATCCCAAATAAAGGAAATTTTCTGGTGGAGAACATCTGGTGGAGAGTTACCACAGCTGAAGACATCTCCAGCCTCCTTCCTGGACCGGCCTCACTGCATATGGAGCAGCGAGCGTCTTTTTCGCCCCGGCTACGGTGGAGGCGACCTCCACAGACAAGCCTGCCAGAGACGAGCCCATAGTTCAGCCAGAAACTCTTGCCTTAATATTTCCATCCATCCTTCACAGCAGCTTATCCAGTATGAGGTTCCAGTGAGGACAAAGTGCAGGGCAGGCAACAACCCGCATGCTTTTAATATCTGTATCCTGATAAGGAAATGCATTTCAGTGCATTTTTTTACAAGTGACTCAAGGCTCCGGGGCGCCCTATTCTGAATTTATCAACAGAGAAAACGCGTCGGCCTGCATGCATAAACGGTACCCAACAAACCCGGCTCAGACAAATAACATCACCCCTCGCGCTATTCTGAGCTAAATTAAACTGGCCCGCGAAGTATTTGGATCCGAGTGGCTTTGTCACGAAGCTGCCAGCTCTTTTGTTTTCACAAGAGCGGCAAGCATGCGGCATGTCTTCCTGAAATTTCCATTAAGGTTACAACCAGCAATGCTAACAAGTCCATTACTTATTGCTTATGGCCCAAGAGCATCTTTCTGATTTTCAATAGGAGTCTAAAGGTCAGCGGATGGCACGGGGTGAGACTGATTTTTTTGTGCTGTCAGTTAGTGATGGAGACTTAGAGAATTAGAGAGGGAGAAGACTGAGTCAAGACTGAGACTTTGGGGGGTTCAAGACTGAGACTTTGGGGTAGTTGAGACTGAAACCAGAAAATTAACTCCATTTCAGGTACCATGGTTCTAATTATACACATTTAGTATCATCACTCCTACCAATACATAAAAGCAAAACTATTATTTAAGCATGACTATTCATTTTCACCAACATTAGTATTTAATCAGAAATACTCAACACTAAACCAATGTGAACCAGATAAAATTTTCATGTGAGCCACTCGGTGTGAGAGATGAGTAAATAGCTGTAAGTAAAAGTTCTCCTGCAGAGACTGAAGTGGTTCTACTATATTTATTTAAAATGTAAAAAACATAACCAGCACATGTGCGGCTCAGTGGGCTAAGCTTTGGTGCCTGTGATCAGAAGGTTGTTGGTTCAAGCCCAGCCTCGGCACATCTGTGGATCCTTGAGCAAGGGCCTTAACCCCCAGCTCCCTGGGTGCTGCTATGGGTGGCCGCCCTTCACAGCCAGCCTGCTCTCATCTACTGGCGGAGGTGCAAAGAGAATTTCCCCAACGGGGGTCAATTATCACTAGGGTCACCTACTTGCTGAGTGTTGGGGTGGGAGCAATCACACATTCAGGGAAAGTACAGGACAAATCACATTCCCATACTGTTTCATAAAGGGAGACAGCATTTTATTTTTCAATAAGGGACAATCTGTGATATATGGGGCGGGGGGCAACTCTATTCAGAAATGATTGATCTTTTTTCCCCATTTTATTTTATAAACCCAGAAATGTATTAAACCAGACAGAATAAAAAAAGAAAGAGAAAGGATTTGTGGTATGTCTAAGAATGCATGCGGTTTATTCTACTAGTGCTACCTAATTTACGTAAAGCTGATAATTTAAGGATAAATGAAACGAATCAAAGAACATACATACAGTGAACGCCGTAAAACGGCAGTTAACACCTACACCTGCGCAACTCACAAGAGCTTCTGGTGAGAGTTAAACCCAGAAGAGACACTTACTGGAGACCTAACAACATACACTGGACTGAGCACTTCAGAGCTCACTGTAATATAGAGTGTGCTTGTGTGTCAGAAAATCACTTTGACGTAGTAAAACCGAATAACGACTGACTCCGTTCTGAAGGGATTTCCGAAGCAGCGATGCACTGTGGGACCGTCTTTCGAAAATAAACAAAATAACTTCAGTATCCAGTCAATACAATGAAGGTAAAAAAAAATTACTACTTTTATTTTACCGATTGTATTTTATTTTAATATTGTGTATCGTTATTTCCAGAGGAGTGGGAGAAATGAGTTTATCACTGAGGTGAAAAAGAAAAAAAATCGTTTCGCGTTGCGATCAAAAATTATCCAAACCATACACACTATAGTCCAAGACCAATATAAGACCAAGTAGAAAAGCTTTCAATTCTGAGACAAAACCATGTACATGAGTGAGGAAGACTGGACTCAAGTACTGCAACACTGATGTGAGTGGCAGGACACCGACGGCCACCAGGGTACGACAGTGTGGTTGTCACCGTTGACTCCTGAGCTAGCGTCACTTACTAGAGGCCACTGATTCTGGACATGGTTTTTATTTAAGAAAAATTATTAATCTGTATGTCGTTTTCATGGAATTTTAAACAATGCGACATTTGATGCAGCCAAGGACAGCGACTCTGATAACGGAATAAAACAGATTTCGACATCGCCTTCTGTGATTTCCACTTGCATCGTGCTATGTTGGTTAGAGGCCTCGTATCACTGTGTGATGTTCTGACAAACCAGACCCCCCCCCCCCCCGGATGCACAGCGCCTTTGTATACTAAGCTAGCAGTGTATTGTTAGCCTCGGGGATAAGCAACAGCCCCCCCGGGATTTCTGAACAGGGCGGTCACCATTAAAAGGGGGACAGCCCTTCAGAGACTAACCCCCAGTGTGAGGAGAAGGAGTCCTGATGGGGACTGCATGGGTGGCTGCAAAGACTGAGAGGAGACCTTCAGAGGAGACCGTCAGAGGAGACCTACAGAGGAGACCTTCAGAGGGATTCCGGTAGATAGATTTGCAGCAGTAAACGAGCACCTCCTACAAAGTACCAATTCAATACACCTGTGGAACTTCCAACCCCTTCACAAAAACCAAAGAAGATAATAATGCTGAGACTCATCTTTTCCAAGTAACCCGATGTCTGACTCAATCTTTGCTGCTCTTTGGCAGACTCGTACATCTGAATGACTGGCGCCTGAACCACGAAAGGGAGATAAGCCCAAACAGGCAAAACAATCGGTGTTTGAAAATAATAATAAATAAACAATAGCTGCAACACTCAAATGGCACCATCTGTGACTTCCGCAGATGTCAGACAGTGAGGTCTGGCAACGGGTAACGGCGTGGCCTAGATGGACAGAGGCTCCAGGGAGAGCTGGAGATGTTGAAGCTTCCCTGCAAGAGAACCATGCCAGGCAGGGGGAGGTGTGCCAGGAAAAGCTGGCCTTGTTAGGGTGGCCCCATTCTTTTCATGAAATGGGGGGGTGCTTCTGATGAATCAACAACCTCCGAAAGAGGCTCAAAGGGAGCTATGGTTTCTTTGAGTCTGTGGCCACTGTAATGGCAAAAGGGACAGCCGGCAATTAGGAGGAGAGGTAATAGTTCGGGGGAGAGCAGAGCGTTAGGAGGAGAGGTAACAGTACAGGGGAGAGCAGAGCGTTAGGAGGAGAGGTAACGGTACAGGGGAGAGCAGAGCGTTATGAGGAGAGGTAACGGTACAGGGGAGAGCAGAGCGTTATGAGGAGAGGTAAAGGTACAGGGGAGAGCAGAGCATTAGGAAGAGAGGTAACGGTACAGGGGAGAGCAGAGGGGAGAGCAGACCATTAGGAGGAGAGGTAATAGTTCAGGGGAGAGCAGAGCGTTATGAGAAGAGGTATTGGTACAGGGGAAAGCAGACTGATAGAGGGGAGACTGATAGGGGGAGACTGATAAGGGAGCAGACTGATAGGGGGAGCAGACTGATATAAGGTAACGGTACAGGGGAAAGCAGATCGATGTATAGTACACAAAACATCCTTCCTTTTAGGGCACTTTTGTAATATCTCAAACCAGTTTATTGCTAACTGCCTTTCAGCTGCCGAAATCAAACAAGTACTCATAGGTTCTGACTGAAATGTATTAAAAGTGATGCTTAAGGGACAGGAAGTGCGGAGAGAGATGCGGTACTGGGGAAGGAACATGGGGTAGCCCCTTTCAGACATGTTGATAGGCATGTTATTTACCAGTTACTGGCACATTCATTCCAAATAAGCAGGCCTCGCCCAGGCAGCCATGGGCCAATCATCCCCCTGGATGCAACGAGAAAGTGGCCCTCTGGCCTCCGGCAGTACGAGTGGGTGCGAGTATCACCGCCTCACCTGCCAACTATGATCGCTGAGGTTGGGTAAACATGCTCTTTGCTTTTCAATAATGCATGCCGGAACATCTGGATGGGGGTGCGGGGGGCAGGCAGGGGCTTGTGTGGAGGGCAAGTAGACTGCAAGTGGAAAAATGTCAGGTCATCAGGCATTCTCCAGTCACGGCATCAAGCACAGGAAGGGGCTTTGTGAGTAATGGTCACCCGGGTCTTGTTTAAGTGAGTCTTGCGTGGAGAGGGAGGGGCCTGTTCTGTGCACACCACCGAGCCATCGATCCTGGGTCCCAGGTGCCAAGTCCTGACGATGCATCACCAGTCTCCACAGGCAGCTCTCTGGCCTGGTGGTGGCCAGGAATTAATGTATTTGTGAGAAGCGCTTGTATGTTTAGGGCAATAAGTTCTCCTGCTGAGGTATGGGCAGCTTCCACGCGCCTCACAGATCATTAGTTCACTCGACGGGTTCCCTCCTCCAACACCTACTGACTTAGCATTGTTAATCTCACTTACAATTCATCGCTCTTTGTGTTCCCTTCACAAACTCCAGGATATTAAAGACTCAATGCACACAGCGTGGGTGTAGAAGCCTATTAATTACCTCCTTTTGACGCTCTGAAGTCATCGCGGAACGTGCCACGCAACGAATATAACACGATGAAACACAATGCTCCTTGGATTGCCTGCTAAATGGCAAGTCACAACTTTTGCTTTGGGGAAGCCCTGCATACTGAACCCTAGGCCTGGTCATGCAACACATTACAGGGTTAGAAAAAGGTAGGATCACATGACAGGTCACATGATTTCATAGGAGTATTGTCATTTACATTGTTCAACAGAAATCCAAGTACAACGCAAGCGATGACCAGCCCTCTCTGTCCCTCTTTAAAACCAGAATATTGCTACTATGGATGAATAATAGCACTTTCGTAGCAGGGGGGGGAAACTCTGTTCCTCCCCTCTGTCATAAACCAAAAAATGGACAAGTGGTCACACAACTTCCCAGAGACCATCTTCTGCCCCGATACGTGCCTCCGGGTTTATTGCCGTGTGTTACATTCTTATTAGTTCACATCCTTGTCTACAGTGATTTATGCAACACAGCTTACACTTTTTCCTTCACCCTCCAGTCAATAAAAGCGCCTGGAAATTGCTATGCTCAGCTGAACATCAGAAGGTGGACCAGAAGAGCACCATCTAGGATTTTAACTTAGTATCACACAGTTTGGCTGTTTGACCCACATACCACATTCTGCCCTGTGTAAACAACAGCCAAGACGGCAGGATATTACTCACTCATACCCGTCTTCTCTCTTTTCTGCTTAGATCCCACTCAACATGCTGTTGGTGTTCAAGGGCTTTGCCCCCAAGATGTACCACAAGAAATGTCACCAATACAGCTATGAGGCACCAGTTCAAACTTGGTGAACACACCAATGTGCTGAAGAAGCAAAAGGACATCGCTTTCATCTCGTGGATGTGGAATGTGCAGCTGTCCTTGAAGGCCAGGCTACCTGCTGGATTTTGAGGGACATTTCACCCAGCAGCTGATTAATACCTGGAACCAAACTTCAATCACATAATGAAGATGGCTGGTCCTCTCCGACCTAGATACATTAACCAGTGTCCTACCATAAGATGAGGATCATCTAGATCAGGGTTATTCAAATCACAGTCCTCAGGGTCTGAGCCATGCTGATTTTCATGCCTTCCTTTACCCGTGAGTCAGGTGTGAAGCCTCTGGCCAATCAGAATCAGTAAGTATTAAAACTAGCTACCTGGGAGAACTGAAAACACGGCCTGGATTTGGAATAGGGGGCCACCAGTGGCCTGGAGAACAAGCAACAGAGTAGCAAACAATGAAAAGACTGAGTATCACAGCTGCTTCCACAAACCAAATATGGCACTGGGCACTTGATAAAGGAATTCACCCCGCATAAGCTTGTTTTTATGCATGACAGTGATTGAGGGCAAGAGAACAGAATAGAGGTTCCCTTTGGTGCCTGGCCGAGGAACAAGAACCTCAGATCCCAGTTTTTCCATCTGGGTGCTTTTTTTTTATCAACTTCCACAGAGCTGGGTACCCTTACTCCATGCTTCTGTTGTCAGTTAATTAGTTTACCTGTTTCGAGAGGGGTGGCTGGCGGTCATGGGGGGCAGCACAGGGAAGTGGATTTCTAATTTGAAGTCCGTGGAAAGCAAACTGCGCTGTCAAAGGGCATGGTTCTTTCTCAGGAGCTGGAGAGCAAACGCAGGAAGTCTCCTCCACGGCCGCTATCTGCAGAATTGCCTTCCCGACTTGAATTGGAATCCTAAATGGATCCTAGAAATTTGAGTGCTAACAGGTTCATTATTGAGGCTCTTACGCTGATGCGTGCGAAAATTGCACCGAGGCCAGCTGCCTTTTATATCGGACCAGAGATAACTTTCTCAGGAAGCTTTAGACAATAGTTACAGCGTAGCTGATGCCAAGGGATGTATGTAAACAAACCATCCGTCGAATGAGCCACTAGCTTTCCCAACAGCTGTATCTCCTTTGAAGCTGCCGAGCTTGACACAGCAAACTCCCCTCAGGACAGTTTCCCAAAAGCTCTGTCTTGGGCTCTGTCGTCTGTTTGAGGGCACCTCACCACTCTGACAGCACCAAACTCAGGGCCAGGACTGCCGCTACGGTCTTGCCTCATTCACATAGCTCAGGTTAGAGATCTCAGCTAAGCAGAGTGGGCAAGAGCGCTTGCTCTTTCTTAACAAATCAAATCAATATCCTGATATGCTGAGGTCCTCCGAAAAGACCCGCCCCCCCGACTCAGGCAGAGCCGTGATTGGCTGAACGCTTTGCCACAGAACCCTGGAAACCTTTTTCTTGGAGAACAGTGGGCTGTTGCCTTCACCGCCTTCACAGATGTGCATGTGTAATGCAGCTTGCACCGCGCACCAGAGCTTTTTACATTTATTTCATGAACTGCAGTCTAATTAAAACAAGTTTTCTTTATAACATGGAACGAGTATGTGCATGTCTGATGTCCTATTATCTGGTTGTGTGGTGATGGCATAGTCAGATTCTAGGCTGTCCTTTAAATTTAAATGCATTAGAACAAAATCTCAATGTGTGCAAAAACTTTTTACTGGTAGTGTATTAGTATAAGAACAGATGCCAGACAATGCAAGGACAATGCAGACCGCTTGTCAATAATCTCAAATGGCAAGAAACAAGACCACTCCAAACCATATCAGTTCATGTGCCACGTTGACTATCACGACAACTCAGAGGGCTCCACCCTAAGGCCCAAAATGAAAAGTCAACCAAGTCACAGAACTGAAAAGAAGAGCAATTCTATTTTCATTCAGGCGGGACAACTGTATAATTAGCCAATCATATGTTTTGAATCAGTGAGTGACGGGTGTGGACACGCCGGGAGCCAATCAGCTTTCAGCTAGGGGCCCCAGCTCTGGAGAGCTCATGCCCAGGCTCATGACCAGGCTGCCCTGAGCTGTCAGAGGCACGCTCGCTGTTACGGCCCAGTAAGCCGCTGACACACGGCTCTGCTGTCGTTTTTCCTGCCGCTCTCTCTTGTATCAACTTGTTTTTTGTTTATGTCACGATTTGTTGTCCAAACCCGGGCCTGTCTGACCGCTACGAGACTCCCACCGCTGCCCGGCACTCGCCCGAGTCGACACAGCCTCTCGCGGGGAATCTGGCGTGAGAGAAACTCTCCGCATCTCGGCTTTGACACAAGGACCAAGCGACAGCTGCGAGCCGACACCAAAACTGGAGGAAGTTCTGCTTAAAGTGGCAACCCGTGTCAGTCCAGCACCCTCTCCGCGACTGAGCTGCTCCAGGTTGACCTGCAGTCCTCCCTGAACTGTTTGATCCAGTTTGATCCAGACCCTGCAGAGGGACATTAGCCTTTCTAGTTGCCCATGGACTCATTCATTCTGCCTTTGTGCTGGTTAACATTTTGATTTGCAGAACACGATAACATGTAATAATGACATATATATGTTATATGCATATTTTAATGCATGGGGGGGGGCTTGGGTTTTACCTTCACGCCTCCAGGGCTGTGGATTTGATTTCCGACCCTGGATCCACGTTTGTGGAATTTACCTGCTTTCCCCTGCTTCTGGGGGGTCTCCTCGCACAGTTCAAACATCTGGTTCAGGTGAGTTTGCGCCCATAAATTGCCAGTGTGCACGTGCCCTGTAATAAGCTGGAATCCCATCCAGGTGCCCCCCTGCATCATGCCCTGGGCTCCCTGCACCGCTACTAGGTAAGTGATTACGGAAGGTTCTCCAAACCTGTGCCGCATATAGAGTGTGTGTGTGGGGGGGGGGGATTAAGGCAGCCGCTTATGTCATTCTCACTGCTCATCAGAAACAGCTTCAAATACAGCTTTAAGGAATTCCTATTTCAGTGCTAATCTAATTCTAGCTTCCAAGCAATTGACACCAAACTGACATATGACTGATCTTCATGATCCAGGGTCTCACCTTTAACAAAATAAAGTCCTAGCAGGCATTTATGTCCAGCTGCCCTGGCCGTACTGACCTTAATTCCTAGACCCCCCCCCCCAAGTGAAAATTAAACCAGAGTCATGTTGTAAGGGGATTAGCGCGGAATTGGCTAGCAGAAGCTTATACTGTACATTATCTGCAGGGATAAGAACACATTTTCAAAGTGCTTAATTTGCTCTGTCTTTCTCATTCACAAGCGCATCATAAATCCCCAATTATTATACAGAGCCTGAGAATAGCCCAGGCATATGGTCACATAACAGCATGGCCCTCGAGCCTGGTGCCTCTCAACAAATAGTGTTATTTGATTGGCTCCAGATCATCGCTCAACGGCTGGGGTGCCAAATTCTGATTGGCTGAAGATGTCAGCAATGTGACACCTTTACATCGCTGTCGAGGAGTGCTAACGTGTTTTTTTTCCTGTGCATTTCACTTCCAAAATTGTAGGTGCTCATTGGATTACAACTTATAGAACAGTGTTCTATGCGATATTACACGGACCATAATGGACTATGATTAGTATGTTTGTTTATTCAGCTGCTGTTGCTTCATAGACATTTGTGTCAGCAGCACTGAGTCTCTAGCCAAAGCAGTCGAAAAAACGATGTCTTGCAAAACGGGCAGCCAAAATTTAGCAGACTGATGACATTACGTAAGTAAACAGCAAGTGGGTCACAGCACTGAAGTTTTGTTAGGGCGGTGAGGGGTTGGGGGGGCACAGGGCCCCCTATCCAAATTGGACTCCCCGCCTGTCCCGGGGAGCAGATTCGATGTGGTGACAGACTCGATAAAACAAAAAAAACAACAAAGCACGGAAAACAGAGGCGTCCTGCCAAGCCGGCGGTTGGCGATGGAGGGTGAATGGTGGGCGTCTCCGTGGTCCTGGTGCACGAGCGTCGCTGAGCTGAGCAATGCCAGGCAGCTGTGTGTTTCAACCAGATCGATTCATGGTAAAGAGCATGGCAACAACGGAATGGCGAATACCGACACGTCCAAGACGCCGCTAATACTAACAACAGCAAAGCCATTATAGGTGTCGCCATCACAGTGTATCGTTGCCGAACATGTGCCCCGTCTGTGGCATCCCACACCCCACATGGGCCCCACCACATGCCCGACTACGCCTGCCCCATAGTCACCTCTCCTGCCCGGAATTCAGAGCAGATCTTGGGTAAGCTCTTGATCAAAATATTGTCCTGCTCTCCTGAAGATAGTTGCAGAGAGTGCCTGCATCCTCTGCATGCTCACCCAAACCCGATGCCACCATTTGACAGCTAGATGCCCCAAGATGGACTGCCCCACATGACTAAACTGGCAGTATTTTTCTAACAGTGACAGGAGCCTTCTCCGGCAACGTCATCAGTGGATATTTACTGTCTGCGCACGTTGCGAACGTGTGCGCACGTGCATACTCTGCGCAGATGGCTGCCATGCCCGTCCTGGTGGGGGCCCGACAGCTTCTCCTCATCACCAGGTGACGGGGGCTCACCCTGACGAGCTTGCGGTTCTGACGGATTAAAAGCGGCCTCTGGGATCCTGGGAAACTTCACTTTGATGGCTGGCAAACGGCATTTCGTTCCAAGGCCCTTGATGTCTCACGGTTCCAATGTGAAGGAAAAGAAGGAGATGACAGAATCTGTTTTATAGAAGATGCATAATAGCATTTAATAAGATTTCCAGGCGCTAATCACTGTGCTTTCCGTTAAACACCATGGCAGCCAAAGCCTTCATGCATCGGTTGGTTTATGTGCCTAGAGGCGTGCCGCACGTCTTCAGAGAGCCTACCGGAATGGTATTGGGGCCACAACCCATTCCCTTTCCCAGCCAAGTCAATACCCAGACGCAGATGGGGGGGAGGAGAGGGCTGCCATGTTGTCTGCCAGCCATGGCAACACTAACGCTAAACCGAGAACGACACGTACAACCTACTGCACTCTTGAAACCTTCCCATTTGCATAACAAAGATGAAAGATCCCTCAAGGAAGCGGGTCCTGCTTGTCTGACGCTAACAGGAAGATGTTTCGCACAGAATGTTTGACACAGAGGGGCCTGATGCCACTGATTAGCCAATGCAGACGTCTTAGCGCGTTTTCCGACTTGCATTCATCTGGAGAGGTGTGGGTAAATAGGTGGGGAGCAGTCTATTAATATTTCACCCCCTTTGGAAATAACCAGGCAAACTCTTGCGTGAGTCAGAAAGGACTCCTGACAGTATAGTCAGTATAGAAGGGTGCTTGAGTTACACTTAAGCTCCTTGGCGGGGGGGTTAAAAGAAAACCACTCTGAGTTTCTTGAACTCTGTGTGGGTTTGAAACCTGACAAGAGAACCGGTAATTAGTTTGCACCCCAATGGTCACTGTATGTATTAAAGTCAACCGCAAGCGGGGTGGTGAAAACCAGGGGTTAACAGCCCCCCCCCCCCCGTTAAACCATATCTGCCAGGGTGATATCATGAATCTTTAAAGCAAGCCTTCTCTGGCACTGCTAACCCAGTCTCACCTTGGCTGTACACGCCCTTGCTCGTCTCTGCTTCCCCGACTCTGAAGACGTGAGGCGCAGGCACTACCCACAGAGCCACCCGGAACATTTATGTTTTATTTATTTAGCAAATGCTTTTATCCAAACTGGCACGCATTTCTGAGAAGGCAGAGTCAGCCAGTTCCTGGAGCGATTGGGGGTTAAGGGACTTGCTACACACTGGCCCCCTGCAGCTCGTTCAAGCCTCATGAACTACTTCCATGCGTAAACCCAAGACCATTCATTTATTTTGGGCTCAGACTGGTCCCCAGGTCACTGACAACCTGGAGTCTCAAGCTAACACACCAGCCCAGGCCTGAGGCTGAACCTCACTGACAGCCAGAGCACTTGTACCTATGCTTCCAAACCTTCATCTTGGAGTCGGGGGGATTTGAGCGGGCCGGCGATTTTCAGGCCAGTTCGGCTCTGATCATACCACGGCACACTAACACCACTCCATGCTCTACTACCTTCTCAGCTCCTGGAGGTTCCAACCTAATCTCGAGCGAAATTAACAACTTCCCACAGCAGACGTAGCATCTGACCATGCCAACTGCGCAATCTTGAGCCCAAGCCTACAGTGGTCCTGGCTAAGTGATTCAGTAAGCCCAGGAAGGCCCACGTCAGGACAGAGTTTTTCTGCAATGTGTTCTGATATCAGAGCCACAAATGTGAAAACCAGGACTGTAGCAAAAGTCTTGTGTTCTGGGAGCCCCAAGCGAGCTTGTTCTGAGTATGCATTGAGCCGGGGACCTCCAGTTTTAATTAAGTCCTAGACGACAGTATCAATCTCATCAGTCCGAGCCCTTAGGCAGGGATTGCACTTCCATAGGGAATGAAGTTGCCTGAAACT
>JABFEB020000041.1:12136367-12150292 GCA_019775895.2 Stomatorhinus ivindoensis
TAAATCCAGGGGAGTAAACATTGGATGGATGGAGGGGAGTTGTCAAGTGTGAATCCATACCTCACAGCGTCGCAATGCAAGGCTACAAATCCCATCTAATATTTCTCCCGTGAGCAACACGCACTAGGGAGGCATGAATTAACCAGACACTGTGCGTTCACATCCTGGCCAGTGATTCCGCACAACAGCTTCCCATATGGGTCTATGGTCACCACATGATACAGGGAGAGCTGGGATAGCTCTCCAGACAGAAGGAAACTGCATCTGATTCCTGCCCCACCCTCAGTACCCACAATCCCCTGCCCTACCCAGCAGTGTGAGCTGGAACAGTCACCGTGGGCTGGATGGCAACAAAAGAGCAAGGTAAAGGTCATTCTGGAGAGGAAGCGAGCCATCCAGGCCCACTGAGGAGGCCGACAGAGGCATATCGATCCTACTGTCTTATCAAATCTCGGGTTGAATGAGACCAGAGATCTGGCTGCTTCTAATAAAAGGGAAGCAACACAGAATAGCAATTGGAAAAGATTCATGCCTGACGTTATTTGGTTACAGAGTGTGCGTATGAATGGCAGTGTTTTGCAAGTACGATCTTTTGCTTGCCAGTGGGGCTGTACCCTTGTTATTGTACCTTCTAAGGTACAGAAATGGACTCTGAGGAACATCTCAAAGGTACAAATGTACCATCGAGGGTACAGAAATGTTCCTCGATGAAAAGGTACAAAACGTACAATTACCTACAGCTAAGGGTACAACTGGCAGACCCTTGAGGGTACAGCCCCAGTGTCAAGCAAAGGTACAAATGTTCACCGGTTTTTCTGAGAGTGTAGTGAATTTCCATATACTGGAGTAATCGGGCAGTTTTGGAGTTAAATGTTGCAATAATTTCTTAGCTCAGAAATGGCTTTGGGATGATGTTTGGATAAGGTACTTATTCTGAACATTATAAATGAAATAAAAACATCTTACATTTTGAAAATGTCCATATGTATTTATGGAAAATTATTTCAGATAAGGCAGTCTCATAAACAACTGTAAAATTGTTTTCATGGCAGAAAACTAATAGGCTACTCCACTAAGACAGAGCTTTAATAAACTCTAACAGGCTGCAATACGTATGTTATTGCGCCATCTATTTCCACTTTGTGAGTTTCTGTAAACCGATTAAAAATACCCTCTATAAAAGACTTACGTGAACTACAACAAATCGAGCGCGTTAAAAACGTAGATATCCCATTTATCACATCTTTGCTATATATAATCTTTCATTTTTGAGTCGTGTTGAAGGTATAAAAAATGTGCATCCAGTGGGATCGATATCAGCCTTCAGGTGGGAGCTAAAGAAATTCAAAGAATTTTTTTGTTTTTAAGTTATCGTACACTGTCAATCATTGCCTGGTTTAACGCTATAGGAAGTGGGCTAAACCTGTCTGTGATTGGCAGCGCAGGATAATCCCAACCACTGCGGTACGCAAGTCCAGTCTCCCTCTAGTTAAAAATTACAGGCAAACCGAGAAGGGTCTTTCTGGTCTGTGTCCCTCAATCTGTATTCTGCGGTCACCATCGGTGCTAAAACACTATCCGAGCAATATGCAAGCCGTAACCTCCGTCGTGATGGCGTGATGCACAACGATTTTCCTGTAGATGCCCTCGGTTAAACATCCCATCGTCATGTTTGGGACGATCAATTAAAAGTACAAGGTAATTGGTATTCAGAATACTACAAAAGGCAGCAGTAGATTTTAAAATAGCATGAACATTTCACCAAGCTGCTCTGCGCACTTCCACAAAATCATTGTTTAAGGGACTGGAGCGTTATTACTGTCACGGTAACACAGGACGGCGTCCAAAAGGTAGGAAAATAATGGTTAAACAGGGCCCTTAAATAGCAAAAACTCAAAGCAAACAGCTAAATATAATGGACATCAGCTTACGAACAAACTTACCTGACAAGATTACGATTGTTCAGTACGTCTATAAACAGCTAAATGCGGCTGTAAAAGCAAAACTTTATTAGTTCATGTAAAAAATGATTCGTGATCAAAATCCCATCGTGTATGGGAATATTGTAGCAATCTTAGTGCCCTTACTTTATTCACTGGAGACGAGTTCAGATGGAAGACACCCCCCCCCCCCCCGTACCGGTATCATGAACCAGATGACAGCATTTGTGTGGCACCATTACAAGTGTGACAGTCGTCCAAACCAGCCTTTCCGTGCAGGTGTCCCTTGTTACGGCGGTCATTCACCGTCCATGGGGTTTGCCTCCCTTACAAAGAGGCAGCATGTTCACCGGCTATAAAAACCCTAAACGTCGCCACGGGCTTGAAAGACAAGCCGTTCCGAGTCAAGCTGTGTGTTGACATACAGTAAAAAATGTTAGCAATTAACCATGAAATGCATGATTAATGTTTAAAAATGCTATTGAAAATAAGTCAGCATGGGGGTAAAACTCCCGTGTTTTACTTTAAAGCGCTAACGGTCGCGAAGCTGATCTTCCTGCACCTTCAGCGGCAATTAGGCCTGAATAAAATAGGTATTGTACGATCCAGCTTGACTCAACACTTCCACCTAGCTTTCTTTCCACAGAAGACACGGTTGTTTTGGCAGAGGAGCGAAGAGCACGCAGCATCCCCCCTTCACCTTCTGCTCCTCTCCTCGCAGAAAAACCCCAAGCGCTATCACACCTTGTGTTACCGACTATGTCCAATTTAAGCGGCTCAATATCCAAAGCCGCACCTGTCATCATTACCGCTATTTGCAGTTGCAGAGAGATTGAACGATTTTTGAGAAAGAAGCTGCATTTAAAATGGGTTTATAATGCATCTTATACGTGCATTTCGGGAACCCAATGAAAGAGAATACTAGTATCAGACTATCAACCAACATTGCCTTTAAAATCAAGCACAGTCTGAATTGTCCAACAACATAAGACCAGAGTAATCTTACCTTCTTGCACTGCTTGAAAGGGATTGTTGGGCTCAATAAGTTTTATGGAGTGGGTGATTTTCTCACTCTGCAAAATGTCGTCGTTGAGACTAAGATCTGAGATGGCCAACTGGAAAACCTCATCGTCTCTCACGGCGTTTTCCTCAAATATGGCACCTGTTGGAAAAGTTATTGTTTGTTTGCATGTCGTTTCCTACGGTACCATGGTAATTATCACACATTTCGCACACGGCTAAGAAAGTACATTTAATAGGCAAGGAATATCAGAGATGTGTTAAACATTTTTAACTACTAGCCGATGAAACATTTTGTCCGTGCCAAGTTATTCGACAGTTATTCATCAAGTAGTCTACGAAATGGAAGCTGGTATTACCGACATACTGATTTAATATGCTTATTGTACTTAGAAAATTGGATTATCTAAATACAATTTCATCTTTAACAATATATGTCTATATATATGTTTGCTCGTTGGAGACATACCATTTAGCATATTCGGTCTATTTATTTCCAACCTTTCCTTATCACGAACTACGATAAGTTGCCTTTTTTAGGATATTCATCTAGTCTTGGAGGAGTAGCTCTTATTTTTTTAAATATTCACAATTAAATATTGCTAGTTCCACTGCTGTTATAAATGACAAGCACCGTTAGCTCTAGTAGTGAACTTAATTCATACCTTAATTCTTACCAAAAGGCAAGGCTTACAATGGGTCACGTGTGGCAAATAGGACAAATTGATGGAAAACTAGAATTCCGTGGATGTATACATGGGTATGTTCACCTTATTTAGCAGAAATGAGAATGTCACATCTGTTCATTTTATTTGCCAGTGAGAACAGATTGGATCCACAGTGTTTGAGCTCGCCGTCCAATTACTGGACTTGGATGGTCAGCGGCTTTCTAAAATCGGCACATCCCCCCGCAAACCGATTTTCCCCCGACTTTCCCCGATTGACCCAGTGGACTTAGACTCGTGAAAAACCGCAGCTTTTCCCATTACTCCTGAAATTCGTTTATCTACGTTTTAGGAACAAAACGCCGTGACAAAATTAAGTATGGGGGTGGGGGGAGGGGTTTCTGGTTATCCTCCGGGAGCTTCCAGGTTCGTTTGGTTAGGTTGTTGCCTAGTAATATTCATGCCCAGACTCTCAGCTCCATGACACTTCATTTTAAGAGAAAAAAATGCTTTTCTTGAGCGACAGAAGTCCGCTTTTCATTTGAGACGTTATGAAACTCTTGAATTAACAAGTTGCAATTAAAGCCATACATTCATAATAAGCTTGTCACGGGCAATTAAACTAAATGGCATTTACATTTCGTTCAAGGGACGTATTAAGCTGCATACAAAGACAGCTCCGTTTCTTTAAGCCATTAATCAATAAATGTTTTGATTTCTTTGACATATTTAATAACATTTAAACGCCAGCGTTATCGGTTTAGAATGTGTGGGCTTTGTTAAAGAATTACTGACTGGTCTTTTTAGAAAGGTTCAGGCTTAAGTTTGTTCAGGTTCAAGTTTGTTGCTATGTACACTTAACACAATGAAATGCTCACTTCGGCAGCCTTTAACAGCGTATTGCAAGTATAAACAGTAAATAGAAGCGCGAGACAACAATGACAAGAGGAACCGCAAGACGGGCAATAAATAACAAATAAATAACGCAAGATAACACAAGAATTGTGTCATCAAGTCTGATATGACAGAGAAAATATAATTCTTTCAGTTCTACTAAATATAAACATAAAAGCCTCCATGGATGTTGCAATGACTTCATACTCCACACTATCATCTTGATACAAAGGGTTGTTTAATCTTGTAAAACTGACATCCGCCGCAAACTATTCAGCGACATCTCCTGCCACTGAGCAGTTAAATATAGTATCTCCGTTTGTGCCGTACACAGTCTAACAGCGACTCAGTCAGTCGTAGGTTACGATATATTTCTCTACGGAACGGTACAGGTGTTTTATTATTAAAAGCACGTCTTTAGTTATATCGGAACAGCTGATGTTGCCATTAAGCATCCTGTCCTCGACCGCCATCTGTCACTCCTAAAACTACATCCGGCTGAGAGTATCAATCGCACAATTATAATCTAGCATTGTATAGTAAGAGCCATGTTATTGTAATTTCATCATTAGCCACCTGACAGGAAAGCGCTATAAAAGGTACCCGATCTTAACATGGACAAAAATAGCAGCACACAAACATTACATGAACTGCAGTATGGCATATTCAGCTTCCGCAAAATCCCATAAAATTGGCCTGCTTGCTTGATTAAGCACGTTAAGAGTGTGGAAGAGCACGTGCATCTCTGATATCGCAATACTGCAAAACAGAGTAAGGCAAGCATTAACACATTCTTCTGAGAAAGATCTTCTGGAAGCTGTGGATGCGTTTTTCTGCATTTGCTGGGTATAACTTTTAGTCCCACACTGCTTAAATTGGTCTTTGCATATTAGTATATTACAGTTCTTCCCTGTATGTGTTGTTATAATAAATCCTAATAGCCTACCTTAGTACTCGGAGCCAATAACGTTAGAGCACTGAAAGTAAAGTAAGAACCAACTCGCCGTTTATACATAACTTCAAATTAAGAGTCTCTGACAAGGTGACATGGTGGAGCCCAGCAACAACGCAAATGTGCAATACCATATAAGAAGGACTTCATAGGTAATCTTTAAAGGTATTAACATTTCAGCAGGGGGTCAGCAAAGCCATTAAGGTATTACGTAAGTCTCCACACAGCAGTTTACCGCGAGCTCTGTATGAATGAAATAGTCGGCAAAATAGTAACTGCAGCAAAATGGAAAGGACTGTCAAGCCGACAGTAAGGTCTAATGTCAGTCAATTGCCATATAAAACTGGAACATATAGGCCTAGTTCATTTTGATATGTGCCTGTTTTGGTGGGGGGTAATGAAAATGACACATATTCAATAAATCTACCTCTGCCTGACGCCATTGCGATTCCCTCTCGATGCCGCATCGGTTAATCAAACTTAACCGAGTTTGGGAACTGGACTCTCGTGTTAGACCACTACCGATTATTCGCACCTCTTAACATGTTCCCTTCCGTCCAGCCGGCTCTAATAGCATCTAAAGGAGCCGCCGCCGACATGCGAGAGAGGGATGAGGCGAGATAGGAAGCCGGCCACAGCTTGGGGGACACGAGGCACGAGACAGCACCCGCTAAGCGAGGGAAATGACCGAATATGCACGTGCCCGAGGATGTCGATGTGTTCCTCTGCGCACGCAGGTGTGTGCGCATTTGTGTGTGCGTGTGTGTCTGTGCGCGCGCCCGCGAGTGTAAGAAGGAGAAAGAGCGAGATGACAGAGTGAAGGAAAAATGGGAGGAGGCGGTTGTAAATTAGAGTTTGTGAAGGATTTACAGTAGAGTAATTTGACTCAAAGCTGTACTTCCTATACTGAAAACGCTTTATATTATTTTATTACATAGGGATACGCTGACAGTTGCAACTGGCATCTTCAATGAAACTTTAATGTATTCTCTTGCCAGCTCTTCCATGCTTCAACCGTGCCGGCTAATCCAAGCCCATTCATTCAATCGGATTGGGGGGGGGGCATGAAACAAGATATTTAGACACATAAGGTAAAGCCGTGGCATTTTACCCCCGCCTTCTTCAAACGCACGTTAGGACACGTATGATGCATTTAAATGTTGTGAGAATAATTATTAATTCCGTTACCGTTTGTTGAAGCCATAAGACAGCCTTTATCAATATTGCGCTCACGTTCAGTACAAAGTCCAAGCTTATAGGTGGGGAGGGAAGGGGGCAGCGAATCCTCCAAAGCAAATGCAGGGCTTACTTTACAAAATCGCTCATTCTTGATTTTCTTTTGAATAAAAACGATTTACTCTTTTGTTGCTTAGGGCATCTGTCGTGTCTGCCGATGGTGCACTTTTCCTTGTTTTACCAGAACTTAGTCATTTTTGCCAGTCATCTGGCACCGGCTTCAAACAACATAGCCAAAGAGTCTGAATACCATCATTAAATCTTAAAAACCGCGCTAAACATTTTTTCAACTATATCGGTGGTTATGTGAATGGAAGAGGGGCTATCGCAGTAAAAATCACTCAGAACAATGCATTCTTAGTTACTATTTTCTATTCATCTTAGTGTTTCTCTCTCGCGCTGCACTGGTTTTGAATGCGTGTTGCAATAGACCGGGCAGTGATATTTAATCTATTTAAGTGACTTGTTTCGCATGTTTGCTTTTCTTCCGTTTCTCCCCTTGCCAGGTTCCTTACCGATGTGAATGATGGAGTCCCCTCGAACTGAATTGCAGTGCAAAATCCAAAAGGAAAGGCATACAATTAGGAATTCCATCTCCGATATAAACCAGAGCTGCTCATCCACGCTCCCCGCAATCGTGGGTTAGATCCAGATAGGAGGATAAAACAACGTAGAAAGAGGAACAGTTATAAGGCAAAAAGTCGACACTGTGTGCAAAAAAATGATAATAAAAATAATTTTTAAAAAATGAAAATGGAGACGCTTTCAAATGATGGGGGGAGACGTTGGCATATAGAGAGGGAAACAGTTGCGAGGAAAGGTTGGGAGATTCTCGGCTTTTCTGATGCATGTAAAAGAATCAGACGATCGCTCCAGCTCCGGCGCTCTCCGGTGCTCACGGCGCCTGAGACATAACAAACTGCAAACTGCGGAGGAGGGACACCCCCCCCCACACGCTCTCCCTCGCTCGCTCGCTCGGCCGCTCTCCCTTCCCCCGACCACGTGACTGCAGAGCCTCGCTACACCACCGAGCTGTCCGGAGAAACGGCGGAGAGATGGAGCTGGTGCGAGCCGGAGGCAGACACGGGGACAGTGGTCAGCTCTAACCCCGGAGGCTGGCTCTGCCTTTTTAGCTGAGACCGATTTCTTGGGGACCGGGTTAACGGCATGCAGCAATACGCGTGGTGGGAAAATGAAAAGGCACATACAGTAACGCTCAAAGCTGATCAGTTACAGTGATGAGCCAGCAAAGCTCGCTCGCAAGTGGATAACTTACAGTAAATTTGTAAAATTCTTCAATAATCCATGTAATGTCTTTTGGGGAAGCCTAGGGATTATCGGGCTTTAAGATCGAGGATTTATAGGGTAGCTAATGATGAAGGTGAAAGTGTAACGGTGGCGCGTAAAGCGACTCAGATCAAGAGTGGCTGGATGGAACGACGGCGCAGCGCAAAGAGCAACGCGTGGAAATACGCCAGGTCCTACAAGTGGATCTAGAGGAATCAAATCAGTCAAAGGAAAACAGCATGCGAAACAGCTGGAAGAATGTAGCTTTACTGGGTTCCTCGGTGCCGCCGGCAGGCTTCTTGAGAAACTCCTCAATTGCTCGGTGGACCGCTATGGAGATCGGCGGTTTAGTTTCTAAACCACTTAAGAAGCTGCTCTTTTCCATGTATGTATGTATGTATTTCACCGCACGCGCGATAGCACAGTTTACAGAACTGCTGTCGATTAAGAACAAATATTAAAATGGGACAGTGGTGAGAAAAATAATAGCATCATAAGTCAAATTAATAATAACCTCAGCCCAAAATTGTACGCATTTCTCACAGTTGTGAAAAAGATTTTACGGAAGTAAGGCTGTGTCCGAATTTGTCATTTTATGCATAGGAATGATAGGCAATGAACTTTGTGAGGGTCTAGTCGACATATACACATTTTCCTCCCTAAATTACTATGCTGAATTGCTGTGTTAGCCTACCATTATTTTAGTTCTAAGACTTTGCCTACATAAAATGACTCGATTTCTTGTAAATAAACGAATTAACTGAATCACAGTGGATAAATGAAGGTCATAGGACTCTGGTACAAACTACGGAACAGGGTACCAAAAAACAGGGGGAAACTTCAAAATACACGTTGGTGTATTTCTTTCCTTGTCCGATGGGCAGCAGACGATTTGACAGAAGATGCAGAGGAAAAGAAAGAAGAGGAAGACGATATTCTTAGCCTTACAATTAAAGGATATTTCTTGCGAGAAAATACGACACGGAAATACCCCTTAATTGTTCGGCTAAGTCTATTAGATCGCAGATTTCCTTTCAGCCCCCTGGAACTGGAACCATGGACAGCTCTGTTTCCCAAGGATTTTCCGAACAGTATTTTCCGATATATTTTATAGCAAAACGTATTCCTTCGCTGGGGAAAAACGGACGCAGATGCCTAGCAGCCATCAACCGTGTAAGGGAATAAGGTAGAATCGTTATTGCTTATGCTGAGACAACCTCTTGGATGTCACGTAGGCTACATAGCGAGCAGTGGCACATTACGGCTGGTACAGGTGTGCATGCAGCGCTCTCGTGTGGGTGCGCGTTACAACAGGGACAGATTCCTACGGGCCACTTCCGTTCGCGGTATACAGTCATCTGAAGATGTTGCTGATCATTACTGCGATTGGCTTTTTGCAATATGAATTCCTATTAATTAATATTCAAGTCATTTAAAATCTGTTAAATTAGAAATATTAGCAGGCTGACTACTGAGCGCTGACCTGCATATCATACCTAACTGTTCCTACTCTTTGAAGTAGGCTATATATATCTTTTTAAAGATATATGTCCAACAAGTACGCACATACGCTGTACAAAAAGGTATTTGGAAATAAAGGAGAATAAATCTCGTTTGGCAATACGCCTTTCTGCAGCAAAAGCTGAAAACTAGGGTAATAAACAGGTATGTATGATTTTCTGATAAATCTGAAAGACGCCGAATGGTCAAAGCAATCAGTAACCAAGTCACGTTTTTGCAGTGAATCAAGTTTTAAAGACGGGATAAACCTCATGTGGAAGCGCGCCCAGAGGTAAACCGTTTTAACAAGTGGTTTCTGACCTCCGACGAAAATTTAAAGGGTTTAAATAAACCTATGGCGTACATTGTAAGCCATTACCAAAGCACGGTACAAATACCTGAGTTGATACATGATTGTAGCTTATTTATAGTGTTTCTTGTTTTTTAACCATATAACCCAATCCTTTATTTGATTTCTGACGGGCTGTATAAAATCGTTACCGTCGCCACAGTAACCAGAATTCAAGACTTCATTTGGACATTTAAAGAATACGACGCTATTGAATAAGCGGTAGATATTGGATTATGAGCATTTAGTTTCACCCAGTATTGTAATATCTAATATACACGAAAACGAACTAAGGCGGATTGTCTCTATAAATCGCGGTGTGTCAAAATTAAGCACTGTTACACAAAACACCGATTAATAAAATACTTTAATATAACTCTGATATACGAGAACGCCCGAATTATGAAATAGATTTTTTTCCTGTTTTCATCAGACATATGCACGGCGTTGGGTGCATGGTTTAAAGGATCGTATTTGCTCTTGTACTGCTAGAGAGGAATGGTTATTTTCGGATAGTGCAGGAGAAAAAACGGATACGAGTTACCATTTTCCCAGGGTTGTGCTGGTTGCTTAGTAAAACGTGGGAATAGGGATACCTGTATTTTGGACTTCGGAACCCCGTACTGCGAAGGCACTACGCTCTGCCCTGTTCCTTAAGCGCAGCAGTGCACCCCATGCGCTCTCATCAATCCATTTGTCATATTATTCTTTCATATTATCATATTTTATCCCCTCTATATGAGCCCTTCCCAGGCGGAGCAGCAAGTACATGATGCAGGTTATGCAATCTTATGTAACCGCCGTATTCGAAAACAAAAACATATTCCTTTTTACTTTGATAAACTCCTGGTTGAAACGTGATGAAACTTAAGCTTACTTAATTACGAAAACGGCTGGAACTAATTCCAACACAGAGTTGTGGCTAATTGGGTATATGGTGCATTGTAAGATTTGCACACTGCATATAAACAAGGACTAAATTATATTAGCAGATTGCACGCAATCTTGACCCCTCTTACTCATCTGTGAGCAGAATTCATGCCACGTTTAATCGCAAAATCTTGACATACCCAATTTACCTGTTGAGAGCTCAGACCCCCTGCCACGCCTGCCTACTGTACCAGTCATTGTGGAGCAGAACCGCGAAGTTACAGATCCCAGTACGAAGCTGACGGTCTTCACCTATCAATACACATGTCTTTCAAGTCAAGTCATAATGATGCAGCATGTTTACATTTTCTTGAATACAGAGCTCCAGATGTTCTGTTTAAGTGTATGCGAAGGCACTGTTGTGATTTCTACTCAACAGTGAGGTTTCCACCCATTTAAGGGGTCCACATAATTTACACCCATGGATTCAACACAGGTAGGTGTGCAAAAACAGTCTGCACTACTTCATGAATTTCTGTAATTTTATGCTGTTAAGACTGGAGAGAATACAGGAGAAAACCCGAGACGGTAGTCAGGACACTAAGCCCTGAATTCACGAATCTCTATCTTTCATGGTGTTCCATCAATCCTACAAAAGCCATAAACAGATTTATGTGAACATCAAATGTTTCGGTTATTGCGTCTGCCATGTAATTTCCTGCGGACTCCATAGTAATTCCAAAACCAGCCAGACCGGCTCTCTACAAGTCTGAGGTTGTATATCTAATTGACTCTGGACCTACCGGCATATTCTCCTTGTTATCAGAGTTGAGTAGATGGAAGTGCTGTGTCATCCAAACCCAATTGTCCTTTATACAGGCTTCCATTTTAGAGAGGTGACGTATTTGACTGCGTTTAATAGACACATAAAATTATGTGTCATTGGCCCAGCCTGGCTGTAAACACCAAACTTATTAATAATATCCCCAGGAGAGAGAATTTATAAGAGATAAGAAACGACTCAGTGCTGGCCCCACACCTATCCAGTGAACATTCAGAATATTCACAATCCACATACAGTACCAGTCAAAAGTCTGGACACACCTACCCATACAAAAGTTTATTTGTACTGTTCTCCACATTTTTATATATTAAGATGTGAAATTATGCAATAACCAAAATAGCATTAAACAAAAAATAATTTGCTGGGGAAGCAGCTCAAATCCCTGAAATCCTGTGGTTGGCAGGGTGATCCCACCCTTGGACCCCGGAGCGAGGCCCTTAGCCCCAGTTGCCCCAGGGACTGGCTGACCCTACTGTCTCCTCTACCCCAGTTCCATGAGGTGGCTTACTGGGGTGCTATTCCAGCTGTCCTGCAGGAGCTCCCACATTTGCTGAGCTCTCATTGGCGGATTCCCTGCACCTTCTGGTCAAACGCTTCCCATTTTATCTCTGCTGTTTAGCTCAGGTGACCAGGTCATGTGATGTGGCGTTTATTGCTCTCCATCATAGACAGCTTGGCGTTTCTAAACTTTTAACAGGTACTGTGAAACACTGCAATCAAAGAAGAGTCACATTCATACCTGTTGATTAACCTATTAAGTTTCAGATGTTATTTGACTGCAGACAGACAGATGCCTGAAAAGCAATATGTTTCTGTAAAAAGTTGATTTAAAAATGTCAGGTTTGAAACAGGTAAGTAGCATCCCATCATTAAAATCCAAATAAGACTTATTGAAAAAGTATCCTGCATCTTAAAAACAAAGTTATTTATAACATTTCGAATGAAGTTTCATGATTTACATAGACGACCCTTCACTAGTTTCTTGTTGCTTTCAAGAAAAATAAGTGGATTTTTTAAAGCAGGCTACACTGACATCTCACATCCCCAGGGCTCAGGGTACGAATCCTGCCCCCACTCTATATGTAGGGTGTTTGCACGCTCACCATGCCCCCCCATTTAATAGTCTGAAGACATGCAGTTAACTGAATTGGTGACTTTAAATACCCCAAAGGTGTCAGTGTATGTATGTGTCTCTATGCGTCTGTGCTCAGTGACGGACTGAGACTCCATCTAGAGTGTTACCCCTGCATTGTTCTCTGTGCTGCCTGTGACTGGCTCCACGCCACGCCTGTGACTTACTGGATAAGCAGTCAGAAAATAGATGGATAGATTTAAAGCTTAGAATTAAGATTCTTTATTCACTAGGCGTAACAGGAAATTACTCCAGATAAACATCATACAGCAACATCAAACAGTAGATGCTGCAGACATGCTCGCCACTGGCAGCAGAAAACACATTTTAAATCTTATTTCTGACCTTAATAGCTTTTGCAAAGTGAAGAAATGGAGAAAGTCATCACTGCAGCATGATCAGTGGCATTCCTGATTAGCTTTTACACAGTGCCAGCTCCGTAAGGCAACTTACCTGAAGGGAAATTCGTGGTTGCGCTTATTTCCAATTAATGTAAGTAGTGAGGAGTAGACTGACCTAGCCACACACAGTTCATTGAAGTGGTTGAGAAAGCAGGCAAGATGAAACATCTATACGCGTCTTTGAGTTAATTTTAATATTTTTTGAGTGTTGCCAATATGTATTTCATAGCTTTGGCATTCCTTGATGCAACATCATACAAAGTAGCAGCTTTTTCAGTTGAGATCACGGTTTCTATGAGTGTCTCCATAAATTCTGCTATGTCATAGCAGTCTAAAACAAATTATGATCTCACAGGGTGAGCCAGTTTAAGTTCTAATGTAATGAAAAAATACTTTGACAGAATAAGGCAACGTTTCCCAATCCGGTCCTCGGGGAAACACAGCCGGTCCATGTTTTTGCTCCCTCCAGACAGTCCGTGTTTTTGCAAAAATGTGGATTGCTATGGGCCCTCCAGGACCGGACTGGGAAACACTGGAATAGGGCTAAGTGGGAGGATGGAACCATCAGGAATGTGAATGGCAGGGAAATTTGAGGCTTCCAGTGGTAATCAACAGCTCCCCGATCCTTTGTGTGTGTGTGTGTGCGTGTGTGTGTGTGTGTGTGTGTGTAAAAACATAACCTGGAATAATTACGAAATTCAGATCCCAGGTAAGTTACCATCCTTCATAATCAGAATCTTGCTGATGTGGCGACCAAAAAAGCGAGGTCACTAGATACAGAGATATAACCAGAAAATTAAAGCGAGGTCACTAGATACAGAGATATAACCAGAAA
>JABFEB020000041.1:12159766-12172051 GCA_019775895.2 Stomatorhinus ivindoensis
AAACCCCCCCCCCCCCCCCCGACACATTAAGGAGAATATAAGCCCAGCAATTTAAGACTACTGTCACCTAAACATATGAACCATTAGAAAAAAGCAAGTCTACGGAGAGCTCAGCGTGTCTGGTTAAGCTTTGCTACCGACAGATTTGGTTATCCCGTTTGGTAATAAGGTACATCATCTTCTCGGTGATCTCCATAAACATACCAGGTGTCAAAGCTATTAGGTGGAAATTTTAATACCTCCATATGCCGTGTTGTTAACCTTTATCATTGTTCCTAATTTACCGAGTGTGTACTTGAGAAAATTTGTCTTGCAGGTTAAAAAGGAGCTGGAGTCATTATTATTTACCAAACACTAAAATATCTGTAATATTTACAGACACTTATGATGGAAAGCATGTCATTGATAAGGAGAAAATTTAAACAGAATCAGGTAATGATGGAACAGGGTGAATACAAATGAATGTGACGGTTCCTTGGTAATTAAGAGATACCCCCGAAAAGCCATTTTGGGATTTTTAAAATGATCATTCCACTTGGCAGCCCATCTGGTACTGATTCTAATTGACTGAAATATCAGCATCCAGTTGCAAGCATTTGTTTTCCATCTGCTAAATCCTGCTTTTTGACATGAGCGTAGATGCAAAAGTTGCGCTCTTATTGAAGTTCCCTCCAAATTTAAAACTGAATAATTGCATGACAGCAGATTTCTATCATTTTGCAGAGAGATTTAGTAAAACAAAGGAATAATACCCGTCATTAGTTATTAAGTTTAAAGCAGAAATAAGATTGGATGCCCTATAGAATATTTGTTTATCTGCTTTGGACAAATAATTTAAATTTTAAAATGAATTGATAGAAAGCACATTTAAAATATTTGACTAGATGTGAAAATACGGCATGAATTTGTCCAGTAGTCATTTACCTATCTAGCTATTTAGTCTTGTGTAGCTAGTTTTCCCACGTGAAGCTCAACCTAGCGATAGGAGCGTATGCTTTAAATAATACACTGATTTAGATAATAGACCTTACGTCGAGTTTACATAATAGTTTACGTAGAGTTTGCATGACAGAGTTGGAGATGGTGAAGCAAGTCATGTGGAGTCTCTCATATGGTCTTTCTTGCCTAGTATGTGGGGGTGTGCCCCCCCCCCAGCTGCTGTGTGGCTTAACAGGCTAAGTACTTGGCCACTATTACGGTTACCCCGTCCTCTTTGGTGGTTGTGGGTTCGAGGCCCGCCAGAGGCCACCCTCACATATTGGTCATTATATGTGGTCTTTTTAGTTATGCTCCCTATGTTGCTCTTTCGCCTTTTGTTATTTTGTATTGGGGTCTTGTTCCTCCACTCGCTTATGACCCCATGTGGCTCTCATTTTGTGGTTCACCCCCCTTGGCGTTCTGTTTCGTTTAATAAGCCGCAGTTGCTTTGGAACCATAAGCAGACTGTCGCCTTTCTCCACGCCGCGAGAGTTAGAAGCTTCAGGATAACCGTGAAGCTCGCGCGCTGCGAATCTGAGGTGATTTACTCCGTTAAGAAAAACGACGTCTTCATATTCTCTCTCAGGCAAAGTTGAGCAGACATAACAACCTTTTATGTGTGCCAATCTTGCAACATTAAAAGCATTATAAATGCATCTTAGACATACACAATGAACACCATGTCATTAACTTGCTGCACAGAAGACATGGCATCAATAGTACTTGTAATTAATATGAAATCAAACATTTCTCACTCATTATAGTGGACTTCCATCTCATATCAGAACCAGTCACAGGGCGGCATGACTCATAAACACTTGGCTTGATTGACACTATTAGGCCAAGTTGTATATTTTATTCCTGGGGTGGAACGATCTAACAACTTTCCACGCTTTCCTGAGTATGTTGTGAGGCAGCATTAGTCAGGCTTGAGCTCTACGCAGACGCTGCTCTGCTACCCGGCCGAGTGGGGGGGTAGTGGGGCTCAGGCAGAGAAGCGGCCTGCGATTGCCGACCGCATTTATCGACGTGAGAAAACGCGGTATTTCCTCCTGGCTCTGATTAGACACATGGAAGACCTTCCACGTTACTCCATGTGAACGCCATGGTTTCCACACACGGTTTTTCAAACAAGATGAACATAGCAAACAAATAGCAGCCTGAGAATAACCTTGAATGACCTTTAAAGCATAGAGACTCTCAAACTAATGGAAAAAGGCTGTCTGAGCATTACATGGGTATTCACACATTACAGCGGTATTCTCATATTACAGCGGTATTCTCATATTACAGTAGTATTCACACATGACGTTGTAAGCAGCAGCAGTGTATACTCACGTTTGAAACTATTTAAAAGAATCTCAGGTAAATTGTGTTAAATGGCCTGTAGGGGGCGACGGGCACTCGAGCAGATGTTCAGCTTTCCCTGAAGAGTCTAGCGCAGGGGTGGCCAATCTTATCCAGAAAGGGCCGCAGTGTGTGCAGGTTAGATGACTAATTAGAGTGCTGATTGGCTGAAGAGTCCTCATACCTGGGTTTTATTCCAAAAAGCCGCATGCACACTGGCCCCTTTGCGGATAAGATGGTCTTGTGTTACTGGGCTATTACAGTGCAGCAGTATAAGTACAGTCAAGAACTATCAATACCAGTCCAAGCTCATTTGGTGCCCAAGAAGACGGCTCCTTAGCCCAGTGATGCCCAGTCCGGTCCTCGAGGACCCACAGTCAGTCCATGTCTTTGCTCCCTCCCAGCTCCCTACCAGGAGGTGGAGCAAAAACGTGGAGTGTCTGTAGGCCCCGAGGACTGGATTAGGAACAGTGCCGGCGATTGAATGTTCAGGTTTGTTATTTTAGGCTGGGTATAAGTTCCGTGCTCCATTCAGTGGTTCTCCTGTTCGTTCAGTTCAAGAACCCTTCGTTCAGGCCTCAGTGTCATGCTGCGTTTCCTTTCGCATTCGCCTGGGTACCGTGATGAACACTTGCCCCGGAGTCCCGCTAAATCCCCCATTTTCCTCCATGCTTTTGTTTAGGGTTTTTTTCTTTGCAAAAAGCCCAGATTTAATTTTGCGGGCTTTTCCACCAGCTTCCAAATGTTACCTCTTTCATTTTCAAGCTTTCAAGAGCACTTCAGATGCCGTTTAAGGGACCAGTTGATGACGGCAGCTCCCGGTTGAGAGGTAAGTCCCTCCCTGCCGGGGCCGACCCTGTTCGTTTTTCACCCAGAGTGACAAAGCGTGCGATGTGATCCTGCTTTCCGCCACGGGCCAACGCCCATGCTCGCTTTAACGCCCCCTCTGTGTCGCCAGCCTCCCTCAACATGGCAGCTACCTGATGAAGACACCCCACTCCAGAATGGCGAAGCTGACGAACCTTCCCGTCATGACTCTTGTCCTTATTAATGCCTCGCAGCTTCAACAACAGCCTGAAGCAGATGGAGGAAAAAGGCTTGATATAACTTTGACAATTTAATTGTGTCACGAGGGCAACATCCAGGTTGGTACCATATGACTCAGTCGCTCCATTGCCTTCTGTTCCAGAATATTCCGGAAGGTCTCGATCTCAGGGAATGTGTCCTGCTCAACAGATACGCTGGAAGATTTCTGACCCCACACCGCCATCCATTAGAAGACAGTGTGTTTAATTTCAGGGCCAGAATTTCCGGAAGATTCTTGTGTTCCTGGAGCCGGATATGAGGATCAGGGAGGCTGTCCTGAGAAATGAGTACTTGTGTCGGGGCGACGTGTCCAGATCCACTTTTAGGCCCGTTAAGGCCCAGCAGATGGGCTCCATGCCGACGGGAGATGTGTACTGCTAGAACAACAGCGTCTGTTGCCTGGCTAATTGGCTGCAAGCTGCGACTCGGAATAGCTCAGCCAATGACTCGGACCAGGGTTAGTACCAAGAGGCCGGAAGCCCGACCCACCCCGGTGGGGTCCTGTCATAGCTGGCGCCAGTCCCCCGCTGGTGACAGGTCAGGTCATGGCGGAAAGCGGAAGGTATATGTGGGTCTAACACCCCCAGCACCATAGCTACCTGACAGGCTTAATAAACCCAGCAGCTCACCCAGTGTGCCTGTTATGAGTATGGTACCACCCCCACCTCCCCCCCCCCCCAAGGGGGGTGTCCTCAGGGAGGACAAAATGATACAGAATTGTGGTGGATGAAAGTAAAGGGACACCCCCCCAACTCGGCCGTGACTGAGCCTCTCCACATCGACTGTGTGTGCGGTGCCCCCACCCCCCCACCCTTCACAACTTCAGCACCAGCCTTCACACTGGAATCCAAAGATCGCGGCGTCATGTGCATATCCCTGGGGAAGGAACCACACCATGCTGCACTCTTTCAGAGGAAGTTATTGGCCGTAGCAGCCTACACTGAGCCCGGCAGATTCTGAGCCGTAGAGCTTTGTTCAGCACCTTCTACAAAGGATTCGAGAAGGTAGGACCAGGAAAGATTCACATTTATCCTGGAGGAACAGGCTATAGATGCCAAACGTGGCCATATGTAGAAAACAGGATTTAATTATCAGCGTTAACTAATCATTTGTCCCAAAGACACTGCGCAGAGATCATTGGAGCACAGTGTGGACAGAAAGTGCGAAGGACAGCAGCGGATGTCAGGATGGAGTCAGAGCCGGAACCCCCCCCCCCCATGCCGTGTCGTCCATCATGGCGCTGTCTGTGCATGCGCCCCCCAATTCCAGCCTCTACTGGCTCTCTCTCCTCCAGCCAGTTGATTCCAGTACCAAACCACTAAGGCCATTTTCAGGATCCATTTACCCAGCGCATGTTGCATGATACAGTAACACAAGTGATAACGAGTATTAATAAGATAAGTCAAGTAAATCACAGGGTCACAACTAACCTCTATGCTCATTCACCTGTTTTATCTTTGACAAACCTGTAAAGGATAACTAAAAATACTTGAAAAAGAAAATTGAGAAGCAGTCTAATAATTTTCAGTAACAGCTTATTCAATTAGGCGTCCAGTCATTCAGAACCAATCTAACAAAGTCTTGGGGGTTAGGTAAGGAACGTGCTATAAAAGGGTGGTATCTAGCACAAGGACCCTATACAGTGTGACGCTAACTGCAATGTAGAATCAGAAATTCACCTGCTCCACATACACATCGAACCAGGATCAGGTTCGTCGCTCTCGTGATATGTCCAGATATAAAGCTCTGTGCCACAATGAAAATCTGCATGACAGGGGCCAATATAGGGGCAAGGCCAAAGGGCCCCAGCTGAAACCTGATTGGACCCCAGGGTGCCTCTTCCCTTGTCCCTCACAGATTCAGCATATATCATTGGCTAATGATAAGGTTGGTCCCTCTGTATGAAGTGGTGTCATTGGCCATACAGACGGATGCAAGACTCATGTAAAAACAGCAGAGGGGGCTTCTAAATATTCACCTCCCTCATCTCTACTCCCTCCCCCATAAATCCCATGGATACAAGGACTCTGTGTTGATTCCTGAGCAAATGCCTGTAAGGGGCCATTTCACCTAAACAGGTTGTGCCTGTTTATAATGCCGTCCTCCCGCACTGACGGGGAGTCTGGCATCGCCTTGATGTCCTGGACCAAAAGCAACCAGACGGAGGAAAGATGACTATACATTTACAGCAGCTTGTACGCCCACTGTCCCGGCCTCAGATGTGCAGTTCATTCAAACTTTTGCCGGATTCACTTGCATTAAGGGTGTGGAGTGCGGTCACGGAGCATTTCACGCTGAGACGAGAGCGGGAAAAGCAGCGCAGGGGAGAGCGATCGTTCGCATGCGGACCACGTAGACAGGCGAGACTCAAAACTGCAGGATGACATTGATGAACAAAACAGTTTTAGAGCAAAGCAGAGGCTGACATTGGACTGGTACATCTGAACACATCTTTGGTTCCGATGGGTTTACATTTTTTAATAAATTACCCCATGGGAAATTGATGAAAAAATTGTCATTCATTCAAAAAGTGCATGAAGTACTGACTCCAGTAACCACATCGTAAACAACTGGTGCTTTGAGTCAGATTTCTTAGCATAATTATGCAATCTATATACAAAATTATGCAGGTACCCATCCATCTTCCTTCAGTTTACCCAGCACAGGGTCTAAAGTCTATTCCACGAAAGCACAGGGCACTGGGAAGGAACACCATTAATACCAAGTGCATGATGTCGGTGCAGCACAGGGCATGCACTGACACACTATAAAATTAAGTAGAATTCATTAAGTATCGAAAGAAGAAACAGAAAACATAATGAAATTGCATATTAATTAATTACAATTAATTTATGGTGAATTGTAATTTATTAAAATGACACACAACTAAAAGCGGGGCCAGCCACTTCCTGGAAAGATTCAGGGATAAGGACATGGTCGAGGGGCCCAATGGCAGAATTACTTTGCAGATCCTGGGTTTTGAACCAGCAACCTTCTGATCAGAGGCACCCAGATCTATCCCACTGAGCCACACACTGCCCTCCCAATGTAAGTGGTGTCACTATGGCACTAGGGCCCCACTCTCTTCAGAATGGGGGTGCAAAGCAAGAGCAGTTCTCAGGCCGACTGGAAGATTAGTAGGCACGCGGGTCCGAATCCTCTGCAGGCCGAGAATCTCCACAGTACCACTGGGCAAACGTCTGCCCACTATATAAACTTTTGGCTGTTGGTTTCATAAACACCCCTTCAGAAGGGAATCAGGTACCCAGCAAGTATTCAAACATCTGAAAATCATTTTCACAAGAAACATTTTTCTCAGTCTTTTCTCTCCCCGTCGTCGCATTAGTTCAACGGAGACAAAAACAGAACACACATTAACTGCTGCAACAAAAGAAGAAATAAAATCCTTAACTTGTTCTCCTTCATCAGCAGCTGCTGAGGTCTGAACTATGGAAGGGGAAACGCAAACATCACCTCAGTCACAGCATGAATTATTAAAAAACTATTCAGAAATGGGGTTTGTCACTTATAATTCTTTCAAGGCTTTCGGAGCGATTGCGTGTAGAACCATGATCCAGCGTGTTTATATTACTGTACTTAGCCTGTGGATAGTCCATTTTAGAATGCCAGTCATAGGGGGTGAGAGAATTGGGGGGTGCAGAGTAGGTACTGGCCAACTGGAAAAGCTTACATCCATGCATCCAACGACAGTGCCCAAGGAATCAGGGTGACTCTTTCATACAGCACTGTGCAACAGTCTCTAGCAGCCAAAGAAAATGTTTAAGGATATTAATCTGGGTAGAAGTGTATATTTGCTCAGAACACAATTTAGCATTAGACCAAATGCAAAATAAGAGTAACAGTTTTTTTTTTTCTGTTCTCCAAAAAGTTACCGATAATCTTGCTGGACAGTTGGATTTTGATTAGCCAAACTCGGTGGGATCGTGGTGTGTTGGATGGTGGCTGCAAATACTGGGGTGACTTTAGAAGAGGTTCTGAACTGGCTAAGCTGACACACATAGACAGACATAGTCTTACACCAATAGGGAGATCATTTGAACCAGGGGTCTCCGGCTACAGTGCTGGACCCCAGCCCCGCACAGCTTAGTTCTCTCCCTGTTCCACCACACCTGATTCACGAGAACTGTGTGGTGATCAGCGGAGAAGCTGAATCGGGTGCATAAAATGAGATTAAACCCAAACATGTGCTGGGGCTCATCCAGGACTGGAGCTGGAGACCCCTGGGTAAAACATTTCCTTTGACTACCTAAGACTTTGCAACGTACTATACTGTAGGTATTGCTGATTAAAAATACTACTAAAATGGAGTCAACAGAAAGGTTCGGAGTGGGAACCTCGGAGCAGTTGGAGCAAAGAGCATAAATCAAGTAGCTTCATTAAAAATAGCGACGCCAGGACTAGCTACTGCCCCCTTGCTACGAGGACCTGTAACAGCAGAAGGATCCACGGCCATACTAATGCAATCAATCCCTCGTCTTGATCATTTCATTGGAGTCAATTAAGTTAAACAAAGGCAATTGTCTATTATTGATTTCATAATAACCAAAAAATGTACTGAGTGTGTCATGCAAAGGTCAATTTTTATGCAACTGAGCAGCTACAGCGTGACCTCAAGTCTGTTTGGTTTCAAGCTTTTAAATGATTCCTTCAATTCAATTAGCAGATCAATATCAAAAATTAATTAGGGGCCCAGCTGTGTCGAAGACCACAGCCGAGAGCAGGTCGCCTGTACCAGGATAGAGAAACGCTCAAGCAGACCAAACAGAGAGGGTAACTAAAAAGGTCATGTGTTTGGGTCGAGTCGCCTTTACAAGGCATGTGGCCCTGTTTCTCAGGATGACATCAGAGGTCACTGTCACTTTCACCCAAACAAAACATGTGACCTCCCACCTCCTACTACACTGACGTATGCTGGTCCAGGTATCAAACTAAATTTTCTGTCCCATATATTAAATATATTACTGCACTATCCATATATAAAAAATAAAATACTGCATGTCCTTTAGAAACAATACGGGATGTGATGTATCCCATATTTTTGTACACATTGTTTTACAATATTGATATACTAGTTCAGCAGTCCCCAGTAGGCATATGGACCACCCCATTCCCTGTTGGCAACTCGATAATCAAATGCGCAGTCAGTCCCATGCATTTTCCGACGTGTTTCACTGGGGGCGATGGCCTGCGTGCAGGTACGGCGTCCACGTTACGCACTCTGGCCCCGCCAGAGCAGATCCTGCTGTTCCATCACCCAGGGAAGCTGTGTAAACTCCCGACCTCTTCGGGTGGTTACCAGTCATGCCAAGACATTTAGGGTGGAGGAATATCCTTCTAACACAGATTTCCATTTAGAATAAAAATCTCCAATCAGCCTTCCCTTGATGCTTTGGGCTGTGCGCCTCGCTCTCCCCTGGCTGACAGCCAGAGTGCCATGCTAGGTGCAGTCAGAACGGATGCGACTACATGCCTTGAGAAGATGCACGAATAGAGCCTTGTTGTCATTTAACGTCCCTGCCGTAGATTAGCTACGCCTGCCAATCTCCCCGGCTCCCGCATATTTCACTGTGTCAGCAGCAAGGCATGACTTCGCCCGACTGTCATTTTTGTTTTAGATCCGAACAAAAGTAAAACGGCGTGGGTTCCGGAAAAGCAGACGAGCGATCGGCTTTTGGAGTCGTTCCCACGTCGTCTGCACTTGTTTCCGACGAGGCGCTTGTGTCGGGTGCAGCACTCGCGGAAAAACTAACTCCATCATTCCCAGCAGTGACTTAAAAAAAAAAAGCAAGGAAAGAACCTGCACAACAAAGAGGAAACAGTTCAGGAGATACAGGGGGTGGATTTACAAACGCTTTTCATTCCAAGTGCTGATCCGACAAAAATTCACCCTTCTACCGTGGCGCTCGATCCACATATGGTGAGTCTTATTTCAACTCCGAAAGCAGACGAAGGATTTTAATAATTTGCACGTCGAGCCGGCAGTGCTAAGAAACCACACTACTGTACGGATTGTTTGTGGTACAGATTGTTTGCGGTTTTTTACTTCCGCTGCGTCTGCTTAGGCCTCAGAACAACACAGAAGGCGGCAGAGCCCCAAGCACATTATAGAAAGTGCATCACTTGAGCTTAACGCAGTTCCTGTGGAAGATATTGGTATATCTGAAATTTCAGCACATTTCCTTTGCGGTCACATTTAACCAGTTACTTATTCGGAAGTCCATTTGTTTCGCAATGGTTTTTCTCTCCTTTTACATAGAATTCCTACTGACTTCACAGGGGTAAACACTGTCAATTTGTCATCTGGTCTGTTACCCCGGTGACCGTCCGTGTGCAAGCTGTATCCAAGCATTACCCTGAAGGACGTCACGGGAAGCCTATTTGGAGATTTTAGTCGGGCAACGTCGGTACACGTTTCCCCCCCGAAACACCCCGGCGCGAGCTCGCCGCGATTCACCCACGTGAGCTCCGTCACGAGTCAGAGCCGGCGTCCGGATTTCGGAATCCTGCGCAGAACCAGACGCGGCCCGGCCCAGCATGCAAAGAGATGAACACCACTGATGGAAAATTGAAATGTGAACAGTGAATATGGATCAGCAGGTTTCATCCACTTAAGCATGAAATTGCAGTGACGCGGCATGAAATCAAACCTCTCCACCGGATCGCACCAATATGTTCTGCCATTAGAAAACCCCCCCCCAGTAAGAGCCATTTCCTGCCCTGGCCCCGCCCTCCCCAAACATGGAGGTACTTCTTTGGCACAGTCGAGGGGTCTAACCGGACATTCAAGTCCTCCCTGCAGATGTCGGCGTGATCAAAGCTGGTATCCGGTACACAGGACCAGGCCAAGGCATAAGGAGTTAAGTAAGTAATAAACAAGTCCTTTATGTATATAATCCCTTTCAAGAATAAATGTCACAAAGTACTTAACAGGAAATATAACAAAGATATTGGAACATCAGTAGAAGGTCGGCCTGCATAAATACGTTTTCAGACCCTGTTTAATGGAGTCATACTACTGCCTGATCTGATGACCATGAACTGACTGTTCCACAGCCTTGGGGCAAAAATCGCGAAAGCTCTGTCGGCCCTTGTGTTAAACTTGGTCCTGGGGGGGGGGCGTAACAAAAAGACCCTTATTAGAAAACCTGAGTGTCCTGTCCTGGATACATGTGGGTGCCTGATTGTTCAAAAACTGGGCAAGTTCCCTCCACCATACTACAGAATCTTAAAATGTATATGCTATATTTCACAGGGAGCCAGAGACGAGAAGCAGAGGCGGGAGAAATATGTCCTCTGTAGCTGATTCTGATTTATAGCATAGAAGCAGCAGTTTGAACTGAAGTTTCTTCAGCGCTCAGTTTGAGAGGTAGCTGAAGAAAGAATTACAATCATCTGAATGAGATGAAATGAGAACATGCATCATGGACTCGAGAACAATGAGGGACAGAGTGAACTACTAAGCGGCTGCTTATGGCCCAGTGGCCACCAGGGGGCGCTCCACCTGACCAGCCTGTCAGGATGCGAAAGGCATAACTAGGTTAATCAAATTTTGCTTACGGCCACAAAAAGGGCTGAGTTGGCCCTGCCTGTGCTTTAGGAGGTAATCACACTCTGGAAGGGAGGCAGAGCAGCAGTGTTCAGTGAGAAACTCTGACCTCTGCTGGTGGCTTTAGCACAACGCGACACTCTGCACCCACAAAGGCACCAGAGTATATGCCTAACATCCAGCAACCTGCCTCTCGCGTTCCATCAACTTCTCACTCATTGTCATCTCATTAATTCACTCTGGCCCTGGACAACTACTCAAAAAACCTGGGCAAATTCCCTCCACCATACTACAGTATGTGCAATACTAGGAGCATACTAGGAGCATACTAGGAGTATTAGACCAGTAGAGCACCAACCCTGAAACCTTCAACCTTTAAAATATACAGTATTGATTCAGCTTGGCATGAACCCTCAGCCCACAGACAGCAATGATGGACCTTGGTAGGTATACGATTAAATTAGTTTATCGTTTGACTCCAACAGCACATATTCTCTGCACATTCTGCCTGCTGATTAATTCTCGTGAAAAGTTCTACCTAAAAATCCATGTTTATCTAATACAGGTGAGTACTGAATCACAATTCACACACACACACACACACACACACACACACACACTAAGGTTAGTCCCGGGCACCAATTCACCTAATATAGCACCTTAAAAAATAAGCAACATTCCATTAATGCAGGTCTAATAATCTTTTCAATAAATACACAGCTGAGGTCAAAAGTCTGACTTGGAGCTCAAAGTTCTTAACTGTGAAACGACAGCGATCCCATTTCTCGCAGCCTCCAGGTCGGGCTATCTGTCCACCTACAGTCCAGGTGCGTGCGCATACAGTCGTAGGCTTTCTAATTTGTCCTCAGCACTTCAGCGGGACACCGCTCTGCCTCCTGCTCTATTTCACTGAGCTAAAAACAAACAGATAAAAATGTTGCTTCCGGGCTCAGCAAACAGCCGACGGCAAGGCCCACGCCCAGCGGCGACGCAGACTGAAGCAGCAGTTCTCACTCTACGGGCAGAAGGTGGCGCAGTGGTTAGGGAATCTGAGCGCGCAGCCAAATTGGTTGAAAGTTTATTCCGTGCTGTTGTTATTGTGCATGTTTTATTATTATGCATTTATTCATTAATTCTTTTAAGTTTTAAACTATGTCAGTCAAACTGGATGAGAGAATCTTTCCCCAGAACACGTCCTGTGTTATTCTCCCTTTTCACCAAAGGAGGGGCTCTGGCGTACGTGATGTCAGGCAGCGATTGCTGGGACAGACACTGGAAGCCATGCAGTCAACACTCACAACCCCCCC
>JABFEB020000041.1:12202416-12221993 GCA_019775895.2 Stomatorhinus ivindoensis
GGGGCGGGAGGAGATAATGCAAGCTCAGTAAATCCACCCAGGTCTTACAAAGGCCCTCGCTGTGAGGGGGCACCAGGGCGGCCCAAAGCCCCGATGACATCATTTCCATGTCGCCATTAGCCTAATGGTGGGTCCCCACAATACCTAGGAGGGCGACGTTCGAGGAACACAAACACAGAGTCCGCGAGAGTCCGGAACATTCCGGATCTTCACACACCCAATCTCACTGACTGGCCTAACATGACTCACAAACAAGGCATCACACTGAACGGGGACGGCCATGAGGACCATTACGTTGAAGGTGAAAACAATCAAAGCAGTGGTATTTGTGTCAGACATCGTTTACATATCCATCACGCTGATCTGCTCAAGGAGACTTACAGAAGAGGGAAGGGTCCTTGGGATTCAAACCCATGACCTTTGCGTTGTTAAAAATGTTGAGCTACAGGAGTTACACCTACACCATCTTATAAGTGTTGGTTTGTTTTTGGTTCAGTTTGACACATTTGAACCGGTTCAGTAGAGAAGGTTTCCAACCCAACAGAGTGGATACCAGGACACTCCACGCAGGCAGGCCAGAGGGGGGAAGAGCTCCACCTGACAGCAGGTCACAGACGCAGACCGGCGTGACCGACGAGCTGTGGGGAGACCCTCCCATTTTCACGGGATCGGGAATTCCGGAGCCAAATCCCCAACGTGGAAGTACGGACAACACAGGCCCCATACAAACGGCACGGACCGGACCCACAGCTCGAGTCCTCCGGCTAAGCGAGTAGAGGGCCTCCCCCAGGATGAACCGTGGCCTATTCCCAGGATATTATTTGTGGGGGGCATGAGGGGGGGAAAAAAAAAAATCAAAAACACGCACGCACACTTTGCCGGCCTGCAATGCCATTTAACTAGAGGGCGACGGGATTAATTGTCAGGGTGATAATACTGCGGAGGGCTCTCGGGGGGGTCATGGGTGGCGGGACTTACGGACACCGCCGGCGATCCCGTGACGGTCGCATTACAAAGCGGGGCAGCGGCTATAAGATGCTCCCTCTCACATCTCCCAAACCTCCAAAGCACTCCTGCCTTGGTCCCGGGCCACAAAGGCCAGCACGTTCGGACGATGACGGAAAGGACAGAAGCTTTGTAAACGATTGACGGCAGGGGAGAGTCCTACGTTTTATAATCAAAGGCCATTCGCACCTTTACAGGGATATGATAACGTGTCACAAACGCACCTTCCTATGGCGCAAGGGCCCTGTGATCATACAGAGATAATTACAACCAAACATTAAATGGCCATAATCGGATTAATCGTCTCATTAAAAAAAAATGAGCAATGATTACACTCCTGCCATTCTTAATTTTCACATTTAAACAATTATCACTCAATTTTCACCCACTTTGAAAAATCTGTAATGGGCTGTATTAAGGACAGACATCTCCAAAGTGGTTCTGGGAGAAGATGGTGGTAACCAGTATGCACACAAACTGGAAACGATGGGAAAGACAAACGATCATAGAGCAGACCTTAAACCAGACTCCATGCTCTCAGTCCAATTAAAATGCCTTAAACTGACTGAAATGAGTCCTTCCCAACAACAACCCATAGGGGGCGAACAGGCCACCCAAGACAGGCTGCAGAACACCCCAGTCGTTTAATGGGTCATTTTACCATCAGCTGCTCCAACCAGCCAAGCAAGCACGTGTTACTTAATCCTGAAGCACCGACTGCATTCAAAACAAGCAAAGACCGGATCCTCCGACCTCCGACACCCGCGAGGAAGTCTCTCCGCGGGGAACATCCGATCCCCCCCCCAAAGCATGTACTGAAATCCACTCCACTCGACAGTCATGATTCCAAACACATGGGCCCACTGGGCCCGGATCATCGGGCAGATGATGCCTCAAATTCTGCCGACCCATGCAGCGCATGCCGGCCAGCGGCTGGCGGCTAACAGCCTATTCAAACGCCCGAGCTTCAGCTTCCCGATCCAGCAAAAGACCAACTAGACCAATCACAAGTCCATCAGACTCAACGACCCTCTCAAGCACCTCCGGTTGATATTACACAGAACGGGAAGATGATAATTAACAGGGCAGAAAGGAAGAGAAAATGACAATAACAGAGCGAGTGAATGCAATCCAACATTCAGCTTAGAAGAGTCCGCACAAGCACTGGGCGCCGTATCAGAAGGGTTCCGTCCTCATGATGTAGCGGTTACCTTCTTGGGGCCGCTGAAAATCTTCCGGCTGCTCTCCTTGGATTTCTCGGACTGCTTCCCCTGGGACCTCTTCTGCGCTCCGGGTGCCACTGAACAGGAATCCTCTGGGTACTCTGAGACATCTGCAGGAAAAAGGGCAAGGCCGGTGAGGAAGGCAGCCCAACCCAGTCCTCGGGGACTCTCCTTGGAGGACCGGACTGGGAAACACAGAGTTAGAGGGAGACGGGCAAGACAGCGGGAGATTCCGATGCTTCGGAGAAAATAGGACGCGAAGTTAAAAAACGCAACTAAAAGACTGGGGTAGAAGGAGGACCTGATTCTATTATGACGTTTAAGCTAAACTTCACCACATGTGAGCTTCTTGATAGAGACTTAAAAACTCACCCTGACCTTGAATCCACAGATCTGATACTAGCAAAAATAACCATTAGCTTCCAGGAAAAACATTTTTGCACGTTTAAATAATGTGGCTGCAGAAAAGCTTCTCCTTACCGAACCGTGACAGAATGAGTCCGGACGATCAGAATGCTACTGCCCCCTACAGACAGCTACAGGAGCACGGTAGCGTGACCGCAATTGCAGCCGCCGGTGCTGATGGCACGAATATAAAGCCGTCAGTCGTCTGTCAAGCCCAGACGCTGGAGAGGTTCGTGCCGTCCGGCGGGATTCACGTTTACTGCAGGGCTCGATGAAGCGAGCTCAGAAGCTTAAAACGGAAGACGGTGTAATTTAGCAACAAAGCGTCCCGCGTTTGCGGTATCGGCTCTGCAAAAAATAAATAAACAAATAATGCCATTATGCCATTAAAGGACTTACGGCTCATTCTGCAAGTCTGTTAAATGGGGCTTACAAGTGAGCTGTGTAAATAACCGACAGCTTTTAGCAAAGTGCCTGCGCTTCCCCTCACAGGACACCTATACCCCCATCTCAGTGAAGATGGTTCAGCCCAGCCTTCTAACATGCAGCCCGCAGAGCTTTGCAGCTGGGCTCAGCATTCCGCCCTGGCGGGGGAACATCGCTGGCGGCTATAAATTGCAATGTGTCCGTGCGTCGTAGAGCGAGAGCAAGTGCCCTGATTGAATTTTCAAGCTAATGCCTCTATCCAAAGCACTATCATCCAATTATACATTAACTCTAACAGGGTCATCTGGTTCTGAATCCCCAGCGTATAGCCGCAGGGCCCCTCGGGACCCAACAACCATATGTGGATCTATGGAATCCGGTAGAGATGTGAAAGTGGAACGGCTATCCTACCCGTGTTAGTGCTGGCCTGGCTGTCCTGGCTGTCAGCGCTGAGAGGTGTGGCCAGTGTCGCCTCGGAGACGGCCGCCGCCGCCTTCTTCTTGGCCCTCTTCTTCTCGGCGGCCAGCGAGCCCTCGTCCTCCTCGTCGCTGTCGCTCTCGCTTAGGTCGTCGAAGCCGAAGTACTTGATCTTGTATGTGGCGCTGCCCGACGCGGCGGGATCGCCGTCGGCCTCCTGGCCCTCGCTTTCCTCGAACCCGAAGAAATCCAGCTTGGTCTCCTTCTTGGACTTGCTCTGAGCGGGCCGGAACCTGCGTTGGAGAGGAGAAGACGCCGGCTGCAGTGCTGCTTACACACGCAGCTCAGCAGGCACTGGAAGCTGAGCCCAGCCCCAATGCCTAGTCGCCTCCTTGGACGAATGAATGTGCCTCATTTGTACAACCCTATGACAAAAGCATCTGTCAAGTATATAAATGCAAATGTGAGACACGGGTTTATGAACTGGTGGCTGTAGTCATAGGTAACGACCCCGCAAGAGAGACAAACAGGTGATTCTCTGCACGACCTCAGAAGCTGGGCTAGGAGGGAACGGCTTTACCGCCTCCGACACAGCCTCCATTAAATGATGAAGACAGCGGTCATGCTAAATAGCAGGTGACACTACGGTTATTTCTTTAAAAGAGCTATCGCATCCAAAGTAAGTTTGAGATAAGATTGACGTCAAAGTTCTTGATCATTACAGCTACAGCAGGCTGCACACGCTGACAAAAGTTGAACAGAATTAAAAATGAGAATCAGTAAAACATGTTTAGCCAAGACACGGTTTTCAGGGTCGCGATGCAGGTCGTGTACTAATTACACGCTGCTAAACGTGCCAGAGTCGCTATCTTGTGATCACTAGAAGCTCCTTCACGTGCCAAAAGCAATTCACAGCCGCCTCTTAATTCGTTTTGCCTCATGCGAGCCGCGATAATAAAAACTGCCGTGCTGTTAAATTTAGCTTGCAGTGCCCCGCCCTGTTTTGGTCATGTCACCGTGGGACCGGCCTTGCGACAACGGCACGCCATCGACCAGACGGTATACCTGGCAGGTTTGGCGGCCGCCGCCTCCGTCTTCTTCCTCAGCCGGCCGGCATCTCCCAGGTCGGCAGGCGCCGCCGTGGAGGTAAACTCCTCCATGCTCCTGTCCATGGAATCCTGGATGGTGACGTTGCAGACGGACAGGCAGGACGGGTGCAGCACGGTGTAGTCCCGCGTGCGGCCTCTGGGGGTGCCGTCCGCCTGGCCGCTGACCCTGAGCGACCCGGAGCTGGACAGGGGCTTGCCATCTGCGCCAGTGGCCTGTCTGGCCTTGTTGGGCCGGTGGTACGTCCTGCAGTTGGGGGGGCGGGTGAGCCCCTGCGAGGGATCCTCAGCCGGCACCTCGCTGTCGCCCGTGCCAGGCTCCCCGCTCTCCCCTACGCCGAGGAAGTCCCCGCACAGGTCCGAGGCTACGTCCCCCCCGCCCCGCCCGTCGCCCACCTTCCACGCGGACGCCGGGTCCACCGGCTCAGAGCTGGACGACACCAACAGACCGGCCACAGAGTTCCAGCTGCCCAACGGATCCCGGGCCTCAGTCTTTAGCGTGGTACTCTGGGAGGTGGGCTTCTTGTCGCTTTCCGAGGCGTTTTTATACCAGGAATAGCTGTCCTTTGCCGCTCCCTCGCTCGACCACGTCCTCCCTGGGAAGAGCGGAGGGGACATTAATGGCCAATATCCAGAGATCACAAGCACCCAGCATGTAAACAGTCAATTACGCGGCCAAAATATATCTCCTGGAAGACTGTCCAGATGACAAACACTGTCTGCACTATCCCCCCTTTGTTTTTATTATTTATTATCAAGTGCAGGGTGCAGGAGGCACAGACAGCTATATCTATTCTTACACCCCCAACTGCTGGACTTGTCATGCAGATCCTGCACCCCCCCAGATCTGGGGCTGCGGATACATCCGCCACACCACAAATTTTGTATTCCGAACAGAGCAGTCCCTGCTCCCAGCTGGGGGAAGCATGGGGCAAAGTCCTGGGTGCGAGGGGAAGCTCCGTCGCTCGTTACAGGTGTCCGGGCCGACGCCCGGTCAAGAAACCGCATCAGCGTACTGTAAGCGCCGCAAGGCCGGCTTGACAGACACGGGCCGCCAAACAGGACTTAAGCCACAGGCGCTTCCGAAATGCGCTTCCGAGTCACACGGCAGAGTGCCGCGTTTTGGGAGAGCTGCAGTTCCACAGCTGCCAACTGCACCGCTGCCGCCGCGGCCTTGTTCTGTGTCGCGAGGCTGTACGCCACGTCACGCAGGGCCCTTTGCGTTACCTTCAGGTGGTGAAAACCTCCAGTGCGAGAGCGGAAATACGACACAGAAAGGAGTATGCCTTTTCCACAACACAGGGCACCTGGCACCTCTGCGTTGACAGCGAGGTTCGTGGCACACCAGTCAACAACAGGCACCGCATCCTACCAAAAACGATAACAGCGTCAACACCAAAAACAGCCAAAGCAACAAGCACTTCATCCTTACAGTGAAGCCCTCGCCATCCACGCTTCACCCTTACAGTGAAGCCCTCGCCATCCACGCTTCACCCACGCTTCACCCTTACAGTGAAGCCCTCGCCATCCACGCTTCACCCTTACAGTGAAGCCCTCGCCATCCACGCTTCGTCCTTACAGTGAAGCCCTGGCCATCCACGCTTCGTCCTTACAGTGAAGCCCTGGCCATCCACGCTTCGTCCTTACAGTGAAGCCCTCGCCATCCACGCTTCGTCCTTACAGTGAAGCCCTCGCCATCCACGCTTCATTCTTACAGTGAAGCCCTCACCATTCCCGCTTCATCACTACAGTGAAGCCCTCGCCATCCACGCTTCATCCTTACAGTGAAGCCCTCGCCATCCACGCTTCATCCTTACAGTGAAGCCCTCGCCATCCACGCTTCATCATCTGCTGTGTACTTTAAAAACATTCATAAGAAAACATCACTGCAGGGATGCAAATAACTGTATAGTGTGCAAGAAAGGTCATTTTTATAGTAAAAGGCCAGAGATTTTTTTCCACAAGAGGGACTCGTCTGTGCAGACAGCTTAGCCGGCTAGTGATAGAACAATATGCACTGACAAGTCTGCCATTGTGTTTCCAAGGGAACCACTCAGGAAACGAAGAGCACACTGGCACAAGCCAAGTACTCCACATGAATGACATCCAGTGAAGAACCTGGATCTACATGGCATTTTAAAACAAAGGCAGCCTGATTATGGACCGTGCATCAGACGATACACATTCATGCTTATTTATAAGCAGTTTTATAAGGGTGGGGGGGACTACTTCACGGTCTCACTAAAAACAGTAAGTTGTTGTTAAACAAGATTAAAGGATCTGAAGAGCAGGTAGCTACAGACGCCCAGAGTGCGAAAAGTGGGACAGTAAATGGTTTCATAGCCTCCTGCGAAATTCTGTGCTGTTCATTTGACAGAGCTGTTCAAAAGTACAACGAAGGCACAGAAAAAAAAAAAAAGTGATGCAGTTCCTGCCTGCAGAGTTCTCTGAATATTCCGTCCCATTCTCACGGCCGTGAGCGGAGGCGTCCAGTCGCAGGTGACGGGGACCGACGTGCGAGACACTGGCGCCACTAGAGTGAGCAGAGATGTTTCATCATCTGGACTGCATGGTGAAAACCAGGGAGATTTGGGGAAGTTCAGACAGGCAGAAACAAGCCCAGGACCCCCTCGCCATTCCCCCGATCAGTGTAACAGAGCCTGGAAGAGTCACCAGCTCAATCTACGCACCATGCAGCAGAGATACTTGATGATGAGTCGGGTATCTTCCAAGTCGGCCCCAATCATTGTGCACGGCTTCTGCTTCGCTGCATATTATTCTCCGGTTTACTACATTACACACCATCAAAATTAATTATCTTGGCTTTTGGAGAAAAGTCATCCTAAAAATCATCATCATCAGCAGGCCACCCCCCAAAAGACTGAGATAATTAAGGCTGGGTTATTAAGCCCCTCCGCAGGCAAACAGATGCTCCACTCGATCGCGTTTCTCCACATGTACCGGTGTTGTGACACACCAGTATTGCCTCAGCTCTGGTGTGAATCATCGCTTACAAAACACTCAGAATCACTGTACTCATCTAGTTCCATGATGGCAGTATTTACATAACAGATTACAGAATTGTGCTTACCCCGTATATTAAGAAAGAAAAAAAAAAAACAACCTATATACATTCTAACTATATCAGCGAGACTCACTGGACACACCAGATTCTCCAGTCGATTCAGTGTCTCTAAAGTGACTTTTAATTTGACAAAGGTCTATGGCAGGGTTCCCAAATTCCAGTCCTGGAGCGCCAGTCTACAACACAGTTTGCAGGTTTCCCTGCTCAAACACACCTTATTCAACTCACCAGCCAATTGCCGAGTTTATCATGTGTGTTTGAGCGGGGAAATCTGTAAACCATGTTGCGGACTGGCCCTACAAGACCGGAATCGGGGAACCCTTGTCTTTGACAATAGGCACGCAGAAAAAGGACGTCCTTCTTACATAGTTATGAAGACCCTCAGTACACGTTACATTGAGAAAGACTTGAGACAATGAGAAATTAAACTTTGCACCCCAGTTTAATAGATGTTCTGTAAATGGAAGGTGTTACCCAGCTGACAAACGGTGTTTATATGCAGATATTCCAGCAGCTTTGCAGTATGTAAACATTACAGGTTCACCCTGATAGCTGATGAGGGCAGGGATGCAGCACGCTATGAGAATTCCAGGACCTCTCTTTGCAGCGTGGATATCCAGTAACGGATATTTCTTTTTTTTTTCTTTATTTTTTAGTCACTGGGGGATGTTTACTTTTATTCTTTAAACTCTATGACTTTAGTAAGATGTTTTTAAAGTGAATCAATTTCTATTCTTAAATATCATCATGTACCATTTACAGAATGTAGACTTCGAAAATAAAACTCTGAAAACTACTTATCAAACAGAAGTTCCTAAGAACACTAAACATGTACCTGAGGCATATCAAAGAGCCATTTCTGAGTTTTCAAATAATTAACCTCATTAAAACTCCCAATAAAACTCATCAGTTGATGAGCCCTTCATAGTGTTCAATAGGCATTAGCATTAATGTGGCCGCAAAGTCCTTTTAAAACTTTGTTTAATCCACACGCATTGATCTTTTTATTCCAATGATTCTAAGCAGTTAAAGGAACCTTAAAACCACTGACCGGTGCCCTTGAAGCAGTCATCCTGCATTAAACTGATGCTTAAGGGCAAAACCAATTTCAATTTCTGTAGCACAGATTACCACACCATTAAGTTGCACCGGTCATGTTCAAAATGGAATAAGACAATTAGCAAGAAGCTGATTGGCTATTGACAGCACACAAGACAATGATGTTACTGACGTTGAGCCGTTTATGGGCAATGGACTGACTTTGGTGTCTTCTGAAACCAGTTTGTTTGAAAGTTAAGTTTTCAAGTAGGTACTGTTTATGCAAAGGACTGCAGGTTCTACTAGCAGGTCAGCAACCAGACCTGTGACATTGAAACAGGTCTCTCCGTTGTACCCTCACACGAGAAGTTTCACCAGAATTATTTCATTCAAATTCTGCTTGCTGTACTGGCAGGTAAATAGAAGCTTGTTAAAGTCATTCTGGATAAAATCGCCTGTCTAATTAGCTAACAGAAGGAGTGAGGAGCAGATTCAGCTTAGTGAGTCAGCCCATCATTAGAGCATTGCTGCCTGTCTGACTCAAGGCCATCATGCCAAGAATGTGTCCAACGTCCGATCCCGGCATAGCCGGGCCTGCCGTCTCAGAGTGCCCCCCGCAGACCCGTCTGGGCCTGTCAGACACCCGCCGAGAACATGTTATTGTTGTCTTTTTGATATGCAGTTCCAGTGACCCTGGCCACATGCAAATCACACCCCACATGCAAATCACACCCTATATGGTTTTGTTTTTTCTGATAACAATAACAGAAGAGAAGCAGGGAACATTTGCGACACGTGGGGGCTTTCTGTGCACAAACCCCCCTAGGTCAAGACACACCGCCACACAGCGCTGCTTTCAGATCTGTTCCTTTCAATCCTCCTGCACTTAATGGAGTTACTCTCCAGCAAGACCAAAAATAACCTGCACTGGCAATGCAATTTTTGCTTTGGCAGCATTTTCCCCTAAGTTAAATGCAGCTTCAGTTATAATCATTCAAAATATACATTCTAATCCTTTACAGAACCGAGTGCAACAGTACATTCGACCAACTATAGATGTACTCTTGATAGGCTTAATACTATTGTTTTTAAATTGATGTTTAAACAACGGCTTGTGTGACCTTCTAGGTCAGTGTTTTCCAGCCGGTCCTCAGGGACCCCACAGTCAGTCCACATTTTTTTGCTCCCTCCCAGCTCCCAGTAAGCAAAAACATGGACTGCCTGTAGCTCCCCAAGGACTGGATTGGGAAACCCTGCTCTAGCCTAAATTCAGACCTTGTACTCTGCTTTGATAGTTTTCACGTTGCTTTGATGATGACATGCTGCAAGACCAAGCAACCATCAACCCTCCAACTCAAAATAGGTGGATTAGGTGGACTGCTATGTATTTTAATGCCCACTTATTGGAAATAAATGATACTTTTTCCATACACTACACCAGTGTTTCCCAACCCAGTCCTTAGAGAACCCTGAGCAGTCCATGTTTTTTTCTTCCTTTCAGCTCCCAGCGCTCCTGTACCGGGTATTCGGTGTTCCTAATTGGCTGGGAGCTGAGGGGGAGCAAAAACGTGGACGATGCGGGGTTCCCCGAGGACTGAGTTGGGAAACACTGCTCTACACACACCACTCTGGATAAGAGGCTCTGTTGACAAACTAAACACTAAACACTAGTTAAAACACATGACAGCAGGCTATTTCCTGCATGCCTGCTGAGACAGGCAGCCCTGATAGCACACAAAACACAGACTGACTGCAACCATCGGTTGAACTGACTAACTGCAATTACTTGACTTTTATTCATTTTACTTTCTTGTGGATTATCTAACTGAGCAAAAACCACTGACCTACTGAACTCTCCTGCCCTTACATTTTAAATCCATAAGCTATGTCCACGCCACTTAGCAACACAACACGACAACCAGACAAGGACAGTTGACATAAGTTTCTAACACCACAGAGGGTGGGATTTTCCAGCAGCTGTCAATCTCTGATTGGTTGATCTTGATGTGAGGCAGCTCAGTAACCAATAAGAAGTAGCAGAGAGCAGTAGGCATAAGGCAGCCAATACAGTTACTGCCAACAGGCCTGGAAACAAGGAGGTACCATACAACAGATAGTCACGAGCACTTACCTGTATTGCTGTTAAAGGCCCAGTTGCTGGTGTCCTTGTCACTATCCAAGATGGCGCCATCCCGACCAGGGGGAGGGGCCTCTATGCTAGCTGACTGAGCCACTCTGCTGTTGGGTCCAAGAGGGGTACACGGCCTTTCGGCGCAGCTTGGCTCAGCGGGCGGGGCCCGAGGCTGGGCAATGTTGCGTGAGGTGACGGGCTTCGAGTCGTCATCGCTGTCAAAGCCGAAGGGATCCTCTGAGCTGTCCTCGTCCACGCGACGGGGCTTTTTGGGAAGCTCGCTTACCTCGGGCCGGAAGCCCGGCCTCTTGGAGCCCACCGTGGCCGTTGTCTCCCCCCATTTGGTGCTGAGGGTGGCCTTCTTGTTAGAAAATATCTCATCGAACTTGGAGCTCCCGTCACCCCCCTTGCGACTGTAGGTTTTACCAAATCGTGATGTCATTGTGACGCCTGTTTCATATTCTCTGTTCCAAAAGGGGGGAAAACAGGTGAGGTACGATAAATATTCACAATTTATATTTGTTACATTCCAAAGCCACAAACATAACTTTCTTTTTAAGTCATGCAGCCACTCAATTTTCCAAAACTAGACAAAGTCTGGGAGGTCAAGGAGATTTCTCCTTATTAAACCACAACCACATAAAACACAAATTCATATGAAGCATTTTAATAGCTACAATCCTGCTCTGCAGAACAGAATGTTATTCTGGGTGAAATCCATTTGTACAAGCCAAACAGCTCCACAAAATATTATTCTGTCATCAGCCTTCAGGAGCATAAGGATGAATGTGTCTTATTTGAGTTCCAGATCTGATAAAGAACAACTTCTAACCTTGGCATGACCGCATTTGAAAAAGTACAATAGGCAGCTTACAAAAGTCATACTTCATTCCACAGCCAAGCTTCAAAAAACTGCATTAGATCAAACTATAAATATGCACACATCTTGACAGCAGAGCACATTAAATATATACCAAGTAGCCAAGAAACGGTCAAATACTCCTCCAGCAGATGCTAAATTGCTCACGTTGCAGGTTGACAAAATAACTAAAGATCAAAATGAATCTTTAAGGCAGTCCGCAAGGATTATCTTTTGGATTCAAGCATGCAACATAACAGTATTAGTCTCTCCAAAAATCTTTTACTTGTCACAGTAGCTGTATACTGTGTTAGATGCTTCTTGATAGCCAAAAATTCTCTTCAGTATAATTTCAAGGGTACATGACTGTAAACATTCTCTGTGTGGTATAAATTTCAATATGAAATAAATACCGGTGATGTACAATGAGAAATTAAAACCCTGTATTGATAAATCAGCTGCACTTTCCATAAACAGGAAAACTTTCAGGATTTTCTGAACTGGTAATACACTAACTCCAAAAAGCGCAAATTTCCCGGAAGCACCATAACTTCCATGATGAGGGAGAAATCAATAACCACCCAGGCGTGGGGGGGGGGGTTCATTTCTGATACGTGATAGCTGCTGGTAAAGCACTGCGCATGCGTACGCCCCGCACCGTGTCACAGACTGGAAAAGCTGGGCTAGGGACCCATTCAAGGGACTCCATATCGGCGTATTTGACATAAATTCCAGTTATTATAGCGAAACTCGCTCCAAAATTGAATGAATATCCGAATAACAACAATATCAGGTGATCTGATGTCGAGGCAGATTTGATGCATGGGGTGACTGTAAATTGCGTTCAGACGGGCATGCATACCTATCACACTAAAGACATTTATTTACGAATAGGAAAGGAATCGTAATATTAGACTTTTTCATTATTCAAACCCTGCTATGTGGGTAGCAAACCGAAATACCGGCAGATACGTCCCACCTTATGTCCACCAATGACGTTATTTCACAGCTGGGGGTGTGATACATTAGTGCTCAGTATTTTGTTATATTTAGCTGAATACGGTCTCTCACACACATTAACGCAGATTAATTCAGAAGCGGACGAGGGTCCAACCACCTTAGCTCATTAGCAGGCTAAGCTAACGCACATCTAAGCGGATACCGAGAGCAACTCCGTCCAAAAGGCAGCCCGGGATGTGTTGCTGTTATCAAAATATCACGCACATCTTTACTTCTACCAGCAGCAATGGAGCCCGCTCAAACGTCAAGCATCCCCAAGCAGTCAAAGCAGACGAAATGGCTCTCTGCCTGCTGGAAATCACTTTGGAGGAAAAGCTGTATATCTGGCCATGCAGGCAGAGGCCTCGACGTGTTTCGCGGAGCCGTGTAACAGGGCAGTCCCCGTGTCTATACAGCACAGCTGACAGCTGCCTGTCCCAGCACGGCTATTTACACCAGACTTTAAGGACCAGAGGATCACCACCAGGTCTGCTAGCTAACTGGCTAACATGTTAGCTATAGTACCCTCGCTTCTCAGTGCGCAAGGTCCCGCGTAACCTTCATCCAACTCCAAACTACCATTTTTTTTATTACATCACCGTCCAGAAAAGGTAACCGGCGAGGTAACCGACCTATCTGCCGCTGGAGAAGGCCGAGCCGCTTCAGTCACTCTTCGGAGACGGCCGCTGCTTTCCACTCGCACCGACAGGGCCTCTTCTCTAAAACCTCCCCACACAATATAAACAAGGCACCAACTACTCGAAGCGAAGCCGCCTGCGGTGACTTCAAGCAATGCGACGATTTTCGCAACACCGGTGCCAATAACGATGCTTGTTTTTAAAGTTGTAATTCTCGAATTGTTAAGTACTTGGCTATTTAAAACTCGACTGAGTCGATTATGCTTCGCCGATGGCTTCCATTCGGGTTCCCCCCCCCTCTCTCGTCCCTGCGCTGCCAACAACACCGTCACTACTCCGCAAACTGAAAATTCACCAATCAGGAAGCCAGACGTTGGCATGTCATTCTTGGTCCCCCGCGCACCGAGGATGTAAAATGAGATGCTATTGGTTGTCGGCTGAAGGAAACGATTCGATAGTGAAAATAAAGGGCGAGTGGGCGGTATTGGAGGGAGGGATGTCGATGCGTCAGGGACAAAACGCAATCACGTAAGGCGAAAGGCCTGCCGGGAATGGTAGTGAGTGAACAATTTCTTTTGGTTGCGATGGGTTGGCGCCCCATCCTGGGTTGTTCCCTGACTGGCGCCTATAGGCTCCGGACCCCCGCATACCTGAATAGGACAAGCGGTTTCAGAAAATGGATGGATATAATGAGTGTTTTCTCCTTAAAACTTTACGTTATGTTTATTGCCCTAATAGTATGACTATGTGTGTCATTGGAAGCGAGTATGTGCCCTACAATGGTCATTCCGTTCGTGGTATATTCCGGCATGATGCTATAGGATGCGTGGGATCAGTTCCGGGGTCCTTGTCCGTCACCAGGATAAACGATTAGAAGATAATGGATGAATCGATTAATTGACCTCCTTTAATAAATTCCATTAAAAAGCCCACAATTAATGCCAATGTAATCAGAAAATTGAGCGTAATGGCTTAATGTAAAGCAATTTGTTTAGATGAAGTTATCTGAAATATATACCTAATTATATTCAAGTTCCTGAAAGTGCAATATAAAACAACATGCTTTATGCACAGAATATGATAGCTTTACTGCCCCCCCCCCCCAAAAAAAGTATATTTACAACCGTATGGTCAGCGGAAGAGGGAGACAAATAATTTTTATTGATAAAAAAGTGATAAAATGGGCAGTTCGACTGATTAAGCAGTAGAAAGCTCGAGGTTGTCGTGTGGGTGTAATGCAGAGTGTTTTTCTTTTTAGCCACAAGCACCATTTGTCATTTGTGAGGCATACAATAACACAATGCATTGTTTTTACTTGTCAATAAGTGAATCACTGCATCCGTTGATAATTACGGCTGGCTGGATGTTACAATTAACATCTTTTTCTATAGTTTATTGTTTACGTGGTTCTGGCTTCCGTCTGCACTTTTGCAGTTATATTTTAAATGCCAGCATGTTTTTCCTTTGTTTTTTGAAGCAAAATTCATTTTTTTTTCAGTTCAGTACTGCGCAGCGCTGATTTAAAAGCTGTAGGCCTGTGATTTCCCCCAATCAGATACCACAGTGTACAGAGTGTATTTACATGGTTGCTGCCAGTGAAGACATGAATGGCCATTTCATTTTATTCTCTTGGGCTGGCACTAGTTCCTCCTAAATTGAAGACTTCGGTAATTTGAAGAAAATTATAAGAAAATGAACAGATTGTTCAGACTGAATATCAGAGAAAATCTATTTAATTTGTATTAATTAATCTTTTGGGCTATTCAACTCATGTCACAAACTTCTCTTTGTCCTTTACGTCATTGTGTCCTTGTTTAATTGCCCCTTGGGGACAAATAAAGGTTTTTTTAATTGAATTGAATTGAACTTTATCTGCTTATACTGGTCAGAATTGTGATGCATTCTTGTGATGTAGGCTCAATTCTTTAATAATAGTGTATGTATAATGAGTATTACAGCAGAACAAAACTATTTGTGTTTTATGTTTTTTTTTCCCAAGTCATTCTGTAATTTCTGTGTATATGGCACACCTATTGAGAATTTTGATGCAAATTAATACCTGAATGGGAATTAGAGTAGATAAGGCAGATTCCACAAAGAAATCTTGGCAGAAATGCATAGACTGTGCGCCTGTATGTTCTGATAAACTCTCTCGGTTACTTTCACGTAGTCTGTGTTCCATCCAAGTAGGAGTACAATGCAGGGCATCTGGGATCAGTTGTGATGGTTTTGCAGCCAAGGGCTGGTCATCCCTTGAAGTGAACACTCAGAAGATGTTTAAATCGTTTATTTATACTAAAACAGTTGATGTTTTATCTGTTTATTGTCTTATTTCTACTGTGGCAAATACATGGGGTTTCACATTTTGCCAAACGTGCTTCATGTCTCTCTGTGCTTTACGTGGCGGTTAAGGTGAGACACTTAGTCCATTTTGTCTGCATTGGCTGAGGTAAGCCAGCAAAAACTGGCAGCGACTCGAAGCTGACGTAATTTAATCAAAATATCATCTGATTGGTCCAGCAGATTATTTATACAACCAATTTAATCCCAAAGCTCTTTACTGCTTTTGCCCCTCAATGATGGAAGCAGACTGTGCATAGTTTTGAACTGCAATGGATGATTTTACTAAAACGCACTTAGAGAGGAAGCAAATAGCCCTGCCTTAGCTATAAATCATTACTTATTTCAGACTAATTAAGATGATTGGAACCACATTTTTGCGATTTGTCTGTTTCGATTATGTTGCCATAAGGTTATTTTAAATCGCATATCATTTCAAATACCAAATCAGTTCCCGTAAAAGGCCATTAGGCGGCTCGTTCTTGCGGCGAGGCGTGACGGCATTAGTTCAGCCGAACAGCAGTCTGTCCGTACTGCTGAAAAATGGGTATTGTTCATCTCCAGTGGTGGGGGCTATGTGGATTACATTGGGCGACTCCCGTTAAGTATTCTGAGGGAACATCACCGGTCCACGCAGCCGTCACACAGGTCCCCAAATCGGCACCTGTTCATTCCAAGGAGCCGTGGATAATTGGGCGACGTGGCGATGTGTCCCCACGCGGATTTTGTTCGCAACCTGAAACTTGCCTTTCTGTACACGCTCTCTGGCTGTCTAGAAGAGGTAGAACTGTGCTGGTTTTCATAAGGGGAGGGGGCTTGAGTGTTGCGGGCCAACAAAACTAATAACATTTACCAATATTGCTACTGCAAATGCTTCGTACTATTTATACGCATTATTTTATTCAGTTATAAAATAAGTGAAATTATATCTAAATAAGTGAAATTATCAAAATCAATCAAGGACATTCCTGCCGTCTTTACTGTAGATATTTGAAAGTGGTTTTGGCGCCATCTTCTGGTAGGCCTATGTCTGGCATCTAAGTCGTTATTAAGATTTCACTAAAATAGCCCTAAATTAAAACGTTTTTTTCTGGATATTTAAATATATACAGTTATCTGGATTTCATTACTTTAAAATTTTTTTTAAATGCTGTTTTTGGGGTATCTTAGGTCTAAAATAAAAATACATTATAATTATGGTGGATTACATTGCAGTAAAAAGGAGGAAATTGATTCCAGGGCAGCAAATATTAAATGGAAAGCTAATTTTAGCACCTTTATCTTTTATCATTAATACTATTACACCACATCTACTAAAATTGATTATGCAAATACGTACTTTCTAAAATCATGAATATAATTAGGCCAGAAGTGGTAAGTCAGTCATTTTAAATGCTTTCATGAAAAAAGTATTTTGTGAATTATTATAGGCCTGCCTATCATTAACAATTTGAAATACCATGCTGACACTTAAATGTATCCATATACACAACATGTTACACAATAACAGTCATAATTAATATTGAATTATATTAATATTTTCTGAATAAATTACAATGACCATTTAAATTTAGTCTCTATCGGGAGTGACACTGAAACTAAGGGCCTGCATCAGATTTTGAGGTTTATAGGTTAAAACTCGTCATTTTAGACAAGGGTGGGTTCCTCAATGGTGAAAATTTAAATCTATTACTTCGTGAGGTAGGAACCAAATGTGAAATAATGTGTTTCACCTTCCGTATAAATCCTATTGTTGTTCCTCAGGTATTGTTCTATTAAACCCCTGATACAGTATATTGTGAAATACAGTACAGTTTTATTTTTACCACAATCACATAGACAGACAGTAAAGTTATCTGGGTCCGTAGAAGGTAAACCATCCTCTAAGTACAAGTTTCGACAGTATGCTGAGGTGGAGTTTACTTAAATTTAACCCCGTCCTCACAGGCTCATAATACCATCCTAGAATAACATTACCTCACCTGACATGTACCCACATGGAATTGAGGATGCGTCCTGCCTTCTGGGGTTCTAATTTAAAGCCTATTTCAGGATTTAGGACTGATTTTATATGGCTTGAATTTGCAATAATGAATGATCTCAGAGTTTATATGGTAAACATTGTCACCATCTCGTCATCCATCTTACACCTATAGACAAACGTTCTGGCTTGGTGCTACTCTATGATAAGGCTACCCATATAAAGAGTTTTTGAATGGTTTATAATCTGTTTATTAATTAGGTTGTAACACTTTGTAAATTATTAATCGACAATTTTAAACAAGTTATAATACTGTTTCCTTTTTATTAAGGAGTTACAACCATTTACACGGGGCAAAAGGGAGCCTTATTGTAAAGCCACTGGTTCTAATTACTGGTTTCCAGCATGGCGTTCACTTGATGGGTATGTCTGCTGCGTCGCAGGTCATCAGACGCTTTTCTTAAGCTCCTAAGTACCTCATTCTAATGACAGCTGTGCCACCATCTCGACGGTGACAAGTTGGGACGGACACGGACCAGAAGCACAGCGATCGCTGGCGTCATTCCCGGCCGTAGAAAACGGGGGCAGCCGGAAGTCTGGGAGGAGGCCTTGCATTTCATACTTTTATGCTAAAACAGCACGCAGTGAAGCACGCGGTGCTCAGCTCGCAAAACGGGTGGAGGCAGCCGTCGACCTGCGAAAGTCACCGAGCAAATATAATTGCCGGCTTGAATCACTCCTGCATGGCACGTCAGACTGCATTTGTCCATGACCGACCAATGTGCATGCGGCAAGAAGCTCACCAGCTTTAGTCTGGATACTTTTATTTACATTTCATTTATCATATGCATTTATTCAAAGTGCCGTACCACTAAAAACAGGGTCAGGCTCCAGGCCCCTGGAGCAATCCTTTTATGCCTTAAACGTTACAGTTGTAGGATACCTGATCTCATGACTCACGCGTAAACAATTCTGGATCGTGCAGGTGGATATTTACATGACTTACACCCCACACACTGGAGTGGTACGCTCACTTGTAAAATAAAATATTTTTATAGCTTGACATTTCTGTCAATCAAGACAAAACAAGCCTCCAAGAAACATTTATTTCTGGGAAAATTTCCATATGCTACATGTAGGCGCGGTGTCTTCGGAAAAAGAAAAAGTCAATGAATTTTGAACTCTTCATAAGGTGTGTTTGTCACGACAACAGATTTGTTAAATTAATACATTTATAAGGCTCTGCATCCACCAAAAGTCTTTAATTTTTATGAGCTAAAATATGTTTGCTAATTGCGCTGTGGAGCCTCACTGGTCAGAAATGTTGTTATATCGCAGTATATGATGAAATTTTAGACTATTCACTTGCAGAGAAGAGCAGCAGCCTTTGCCCTGGCATGAGTTCTGCGTGTAGTGTTTTGTGGGGATGTGTTCTGGAGGAAGGTCCTCGAGTCTGATTGGACAGGTGGGCCCCCGCTTTGGCAGACAGCCCCAGCGCGCTCAGGGGGGAGGACCACGAGTCCACTGGGCACGGCTGCCAGCACGCCATCAGGGGTTGGTATTCCCCAGCCAAGAGTCCTGCCGTTGGCCGGGCGCCCTGGTGTCAGGCACGCCGGCCGGGTGTCGCCAAGCTGGCAATGCCACGGAGATGGGCACCTGACAACAGGCTGTGTCCTGGGGGGTCGAGGGGCGTTTTGGCGGGGAGGGTGGGGGGGCTCGCCCACAATAGTGCTGCTCCAGACATAATGAGACTTTTTAATCAAAGCCAGGCCGACTTCTCCCCGAGTCGGAGGCTAAATTATATTAACCAACTGTTTCTAATGAGAAATTACTAGATGGAAAATAAGCAGTGCGTTATCACGGGTGGTGGGGAGTTGGTTTCACGTGAAAATGGATGGGGGGGGGGGGGGGGGGGCGGAACTGT
>JABFEB020000041.1:12222093-12241784 GCA_019775895.2 Stomatorhinus ivindoensis
CCCCCCCCCCCCCCCCCCCCCCCCCCCCCCCCCCCCCCCCCCCCCCCCCCCCCCCCCCCCCCCCCCCCCCCCGGAACTGTTGCCATGGAACTACCACTGAGCACAACAGCTGTAAAACAGGGTCCATATGACAAAGGGACCCCCAGGAAAAAACACTCACGTCGGTTCCGCTGCAGATTATTTTCCAGAAGTTTCTTTTTAGATTGGTGAGATTTTGCTTTAGGAATGAATGGATAGGGGCTGTGTGTGAGTATCTGAGTGGAGGTGGGATATTTTTGGGTGGCGAGCAGTACCATTTATGAGTAGCTAGTAAATCAACGTGGGGCCTCTGTTCCACGTGAGTTCTCAAACCGCCCCCACCCCACCCCCAACATTTAACAACCCCCTTGCCTTTGTGTTCCAGGAGCCCCCGCTGCCTCACGGGCTGGACGAGACGGCGGGCAGTGCCCCCCCCTCTGTGCCCGAGACGCTTTCCCGCCTGGCACGGGCACGCCCGCCGGCCCCAGACTCTGCTACGCTGCCAGCGATGGTGACAGGCGACTCTGACAGGCGTATAAATGGAGGGAAGTGAGCGGTGGGGATGTGGCGGGGATGTGGCGGGGCTGCGCTCCTGCTGCGGGACGGCTGCCAATTCTGCGTTGTCAGCGTGTCTTAGGCTGCCTGCCCGCGCTTAAGGACGGCGCTCTTTCACCACTCCGCTTTCTGCAAAGACTTTAATCCTCTTCATAATACCCCCCCGTCGGTCCCACCTGCCCACAGTCCCCCCATCCATCCCCCTGGAGGGGTTAGGGTCCAGCCCATGCCCAGTTCGCTCGGTCAGTAGAGAAAGAGCGGCTCCTTTTGGTAACAAGTGTGTCCATCCCTGAGCTAAACATAGCCTAATCGCTCCTGGTTTTCATAGATACTGTGTGTGTGTGTGTGTGTGCGTGTATGTGTGCATGTGTGTGTGTGTGTGTGCAGGTTTCAACCAGGGCTGCACCCCCCAGGGACCGCAGCCTCCCTCTCGCCCAGCACAGCCATCCAAAATAGTGCCAGCATAAATTCAGAAATGTGTCACTTAAACTCTGCTCGACCTGGGAGGGGCTGGTCAGCAAGCAGGACTTGGTTTTAATGTCTACACCTGTCAGGGTGCTTCTGGCTATGATACCAGACACACACTATCAAAATTCATCTGCTTCCTGTGTATAAAATATATTTCACTCACAACAGTGAATAGGGCCTAACCGGCATTTGAATATATTTCCCCCTTGTGTCTACCAGAACTCTAACAGTATACTTTGAGCTGCATAATAGGTACCCTAGCCTAGTGCTTATTGATGTCGACATGTTAAGCTGAAAAACACAAATCAAACAGTTATACGTTCCACCTAGACAGAGGCCGTGTTCTCATGTTCAGTACGATGGTAAAATACACAAAACATACTGGGAAAAAGTCTGTCATGGATTTTCAGGGTAGATGGGTAGCATTATGGCTAATGCGCTGGCAGATGCAGGTCCATGGAGTCGCAGGGAGCTTACGCTCTTCATATCTGACTCCTGTACGCCACCAGCAGGCAGGGGAGGACACTGCGGGAGATGCGGCGGAGGAGCCAGTGCGGGTCAGGTGGTTAACGCTCTACTGCGCTTTTACTGGGATCACACCACCAACATGTCGCATCTGCACCTCATGTCCTGACTTGCATTCTATATGCTACGATACTAAAGTGATTTGTATTCAAGTTTGATTTATGATTTATACTGAATTGTGTCGCTGTGTCATTTTCAGCCCTTTTGTAATGCATTTGAAAGGTATGCTTTATTGATTAATTGCCTTATTGATTCATTGCTTTATTGCATTGGACCAGGAAGTAGTGTGACTATTTCTTGGATGGAATGTATTTAAATCATCAGTATGGGGGGGGGCTGTTCAGTTGGCACTGCACTTGAAATAAATGGAAAACTTTGCATCACATCAGCATCTGTGAGTGGAATGACATCCAATTAACGGCCCACGTAGTAGTTTAGCAGTGACCCCCTCTCCTAGGCAGGAGGGGAATTCTTACAGAAGTGGGATGATGTCATTACCTTCAAGATAAGCGGAGAGGGGCCATTTGTCACAGAGCGACAGCTCAGGATGTGAGGATGTAATATATGACATCACAAGCTCTCAATGTAGCCCAGGTCGGATCAAGTCTCCCTACTGTATCCCCTTAAGCACCCTGCTCATGAACGCCGGCTCCCCCGTGAGATCCGCATTACTCCCGATATCATTAATACATTTATAAGAAGCTGCCATTCAAAAGTATATTTATGGAGTGTTTTTAATTGTTGGGCACATGAACCATAAGGATGGTTGCCTATAAAGCAAAAATCCATCTGTCTTCCATCTTATTATTCAGATCAGGAGCCAAGCCCAGCAAGTCCAGGATGTGGTAGGGGGGGGGGGGCACCCTGGACAGGAGGTCACTTCATCATAGGGCATGAGGACATGCAGAGGTGGGTAGTTCAGGTCCAGAGAGTAAAAATCCAGACCAGGATTTAGTTTCAACCAAGCAGTTGAACGAAAAGAGTCACAGTCAGAGAGTGTTAAACTAGTTGGTTGAAATTAAATCTTGGTCTGGATTTTTACTTTCTGGACCTGAAGTATTCACCTTTGCAAATGCTGGGTAGGCAACTTGTAAATGCCCAACCTCATGTTTTTGGACTGTAGGACAAAACTAGAGGAACACATTTTATCTGCATAAGGAATAGGTTGCAAAGGAAGATATTCTAGTGCATTACTTGGCTGGTTTTCATTTGTTTGTGGTTCAATTAGCCTGCTGCTTATATCCTTCGGGGGGCAGCATGGCTTCACACCTCCGGAGAACCGGGTCCGAGTCTCCGCCCCCAGCTCTATGTATGTGGAGTTTGCAAGCTGTCCTCGCGCAAGACCGAGCCTGAGTGAGTAGGAGGGAGGCAGCAGGAAATGAAGGCATCAGCATCACAATCCCCCCCCCCCCCCATACAGAAGCTCACTGTCAGGGACGCTTCCATCACCAGAGAGGGGAGACACAGATGTCCTCATCATGGTGGATGTCAGCCTTTTCACAGATACAACAAACAGTGGCATTTTAGGGGATGGTTTTGTAGACAGCACCTCTTGTCCTGAAAGTGTAGCATGGACGGTGACAGGGATGTGGATTGTATAACATCGATGTGAACAACTCAGTTCTTTCTCTCCAGCCTCTCTCTCACCCCGAGAAGTCCCTCTAGTCTGGAGCTCCTGTCTGGGCAATGGGGCAAAAATGGGAGCTCACTATCGCCGCCCTGGTGGGCCCGTTGAAGCTCTTTCAGAGCGGTGCACTCGCCGACGGTGCAGTATCTGTAGTTCAAGGGGTTACATAAAAGCTTGATACTGATGTGAGTGAGAATATCTGATGCAATATTTTTTTGGATAAAAAAACAATTCTAAAATAAAACTGTCAGTGTCGTGGTTGTGAATAGTGTTGGATTGCCTGGTTTTATTGCTAATCTGTGCCGAAATCTCAGGGGGAAGACCTGGCTTGAAATCTGCATGGCCGATTAAAGATCAGACTGCACATTTCTTGTCTCAGAACTATGAAATTGGGTGACAATAGCCCACACACCTGAGTAATAGATATAAATCAGTCTCATGACATTTCGGTGCCATTATGCATAGAAAAGACAGCACCTGTAAAAGTGCTGGGAAAATTCCAAGGCAATTTCATCTTCACAGAGTTAATATCTAAATTATACACGTAGATAATGTTGATTAAATATCAATCCATCAGATAAAAAATATGTGCCATGTGGCCTTCTTGGGGATAGGCTGTGACTAACAGCAAGGATGATCAGCATGACTGACTCATCTTACTTCTGTCAGCTGACCTGAGAGGCGGTTCCACCAGTGGTACGAATGCACTGTTTGAAATAGGGAAAAGTTCCCAGGGACGTGGACGGGAAAGACCAGATGCGATCGTGAAGTTAGGGCTCCTGTGACCAGTGAACTTTCCAGTTCCAGAGCTGCTGGTTTAAATTTGGAACCGGTTCTGTGTGAGGTAGCTGTCCGCTGTGGTGAACTGGAAGTAGCCTTGCCTTGTAGGTATTTCTGTTTCTCTCATTACACTGATGCTGCTATGCTGGATAAGCGCTGAGCGAGCGCTGACTGAGATTCAGAGTCACATCTGCTGGCGGACATGCCCTTCCACCGTGGTCTCCTGCGGCAGCTTCCGGAAGAAGGCACTGCACAACACGGCCAAACTGTCAAGCGCGATTCTGCGACATTCCGTTTCATGTTCAAATCCGCTGATCCAGGTGGAGTCACAGTGATTCGAAGCCTATCCCAGGAAACATAACATGTGAAGCACCGGTTCATTGGAGGACAGCGAGACTGACCTGTTTAAGCGACAAAGGTAATTCGGGGTCAGAAATTCACGCCATGCTGAGTGCTTTGGCTTCAGGAGGACAGCAGTGCAGCCAGGAGACTGTGTGAACGCGGGGAGAACATGCTACATACACGCCCAGAGCTGAAACTGAACGCCCACGTGTGATGCAGCAATCCTCCCCACGCCGCCATCCATCTGTCGTTATGATATTTACTCCCAAATGCAGCAATTTTTTTGTTTTTATTGATTGCATTTACGTCTCGTTATTCAATGCAACCATCAAGCGCAAAAACGCATGCGCAAAAGGAAAGATGGGTGATAGAACACATTTGGAATGAAAACTAATGCGTGTTATTTTACTGTTTTACTATAGAGGTACTGGGTCATTAGTCTTGCTTTGATTCAGTTTGAACACTCCCTCAGGATTCTAGGGCTCCACCTGCCAGAATATTTATGCACCCCCGACTTGTGTCAAGTCGGTTTTGGTCAGAGGTGCTGTGTGAGGCCTGTCTGTTGTTTGTCTGTTTTTATTCTCTTATATGGACATGCCCCCCCCGCCCAAAGTGAGTATCATCTGTTTATAGCAGATTAGGCTCAATCCCCAGACCCCTCCCTTCCATGACTCCATATTCACTCTCACCATCATGTCGCCACCCCCAGCTGCGTCGCTCCGTCTCTCACTCAGCACCTTCATTCTCTTCACACTGTATTCCTCGTCCCTATTTTCACTTTAAACCCATAAGATGACAAGACGAGAAATGCTTTGCTCAGTGTGACAACAGCCAGCCCTTCAGGAATAAATCAGTCAGCTGTACTCAATTCCTTAACCCATTGTTTCCAGTCCTTGGGGACTCACAGGCAGTCTATGTTTTTGCTCCCTACTGGGAGCTGGGAGGTAGCAAAAATGTGGACTGTCTGACAGGGAGCTTGGCGAGAGAAAAAACATGGACCAGCTGTGGGTGCCCAAGGACTGGATTGGGCAACGCTGCCTTAACATACTACACTGTTTGTTGGGGAAGAAGTCCATCACAGGACACACGCTCACACATGCCAACAACCAGTTTTAGATGCACCAATTGGCCTAACTGTCTTTGGACTGCAGACAAAGAACATGTAAAGTCCCCAAACACAGAGCAGAGGTGTGGTTCAAACCCCCGGCCCTGTATGTCTGAGATGACAGTGCTACCCACTGAGAAAGAGCCCGGGTTTTATAAAGCTTTCGTAAGAGTCAAAGCAGCATTTGCATGACCTGAGGCGAGTATGAACCAGAAAGGAAGGCTGGCTTCACGTTGAAAAACACGGAAGAAGTCTTGGAAACGGTGATATCTCGGGTCGTGGCGGTTCCTCGCTTTGGCAGTATTTGATGTATTATTTTTTTCTGCTTTTCCTTCCTGGCTGTCATTGTTCAGCTCGATGCGCCGTCGCGGTGCCTTTAAGCGCTGTATTATGAAGGTGCGCCGTGACGCAGCGCGGAGCTCCCCGGGGGCGCGCCGTCTTCCCCCTTCCCCGCGGCTCCGCTTCCCCTCCGGATGCCGCTGTTTGTTCGCCGGCGTGCCGCCGCACTAATTTACTTCCACTTCCCTCTTCCCGGTGCCGCCCTTTCGCGTTTGTTCGGCTCCGGGTGCCCTCACCCCTCCCCGCCATCTACGTCTCGTTTTTGATTTGTGGGGGCGTCGGATCTTCGCTTTTTTCCCCTCCTCCTGTACGGTTCAGACGTCTTGATACGGAAATATAAATAAATAAATTATAAGAGAGAATATTAAAACTTCCCTTTCGTGAATAATATTAGCTCATGGTACTGGGTAGAGTCCCATGTCCCACTAACTGCGGATCAGTTAAGTTACTGGTCCAGGAACTAACTCATCCATCATAATTGCTCAGTTGTCATAGAACTCTATTGATCATTAACATTTTGTTTTATTTTATTGCAAATTCACCTGAGTTTCCATAATTCTGTATTGGATAAGAGGTACAGAAGACAAATATAACAAATGATAAAAAATATATTCAGACTTTTATTTTGACGGATTCACACACAGGGTTTTTACTAGAGTAATTTCAGATTATATTCTTTTCTGTGAGGTACTTCACCCACCCAGGTCTTTAACTGCTGGTCACAGCTTCCCACTCACAAACACGCCACAGGGTGCCGGGGTGGGGGGTTTGGCACCCATCCCAAGACGTTGATGTACACTGTGTTTACTGCGAACCCGGCCTCTCCCCCTTAATGTTCCCTTTTTTTTTTTTAAACGGGCCCCCCCCCCCCCCCCCACAAACCCCTGTAACACATTATGCATGTCATGCTGTGCTGCTGATGATTAAGATGTTGCTCACTGGACGTGCCGTTCCATGAAAACAGCGCATGCACACTCATGCAGTGCAACTGCGCATGCACACTCGCACATTCACTGCAGTGCGGCTTCTTACTCACAAACTGGGTCCTGAATTTAATATTGACGGGCGGCTTAACACAGGTTACCGACACGCATAGAACTGTTTGACACAGTACTCTGACGCGCCGTTGCCTCAGAGCAAACACATTCCCTGCACAGGAACACAATTTTCTGTCGACTTTGCGCCTTCTTCCACATCTCAGTGAGCCTTGGGGACTTTATGGAGGGACCGGGAGTGACCCCGCTCAACTGGGGGGGGGGGGGCATCCGCACAGCATTACAGATTTCATATATTTCAGCAAGCAATTATGGTGGGTGAGTCAGTTCCTGGACCAGTAACTTAACTGGCTGTGGGACACGGGACTCCCCCAGTACTGTGAGCTGATATTCACGAGTTTTAATTAACATCCACCCAGCCCTAACCATAAAGATAAGTAACCAAACAAAATACAACACTTGGCATCTTTTAGTATCACGCCGTGTTTCCCGAGTCTGACACAGTGACGCTGTGTGGGAACTTGCCAACCGTGGGGTCAAGGAGTAGGCTGTGTCCAGCCCAAACCCCCATCCTTCAGAGACGGCACCCCCTCCATCAGTGGTTGGGTCAGGGTTCCTCAACGGGCTCAGACTGAGACTAAACAAGGCAGAGGCAGAGGAAACATGCTCTGAACTTTGACCTGCATCCAAGAAATGGGGATCTAATGATGCTCTTTCAAGCTGGTGGAAATCTGTTGCACAACTCTGATTGATGGACATTAAATTCCTCATTATTCAGTTCTCAAAAAAAGGAACATTTTCAACGAGTGATGCAATCTGATTTGATTTCAGATCATGTCCACGTAAGCCCATCAGAGACCTTCGCTGAAGAACACGCTCCTTGTGGGTCCCATTGCAGAGTTGCGAGAGGTTAATAAGACTTCATGATCTGCTTATATAATGAGTTACTGGCTACTCAGGAATTTGCCTTAGATATGTCCACATTTCTAATGGATCATTTATAGCCTGGCAAAATTCAAAATATCATTTAGATCCTTGGACTAGTGAAGTCAGAAATTGAAGGTTGATGATCAAATATCTGGCAGCCAAACACTATTAAACGTCTGCCAGAGCACTGGATTGGAGCAGTGTGTGGTTTGCCTTCTTAGTGAGGTACGAGATACACTCTTAAAAGGGGCAGCAGGTGGTCTGCAAGGGCAGCAAGTGGTCTACAAGGAGGTTTACTATTGTGAGTGCGGTGATGGATTTTAGCCTCTAATCAGTGTCCAGCCAGACATGAAAAACATCGTCTGTTAGTCAGGTCGGATAAATCGGCTGAGTAAGAAAAGCAGTGAGGAACACTGGAATAATCTGCTGCTCATTCGGCGGGAAAAATGAAAATACCCCAGGGAAGTGCACAAACATCCATCCAGGGGGAGGTTGTTTTACAGAAAATAAGATAAGAGCCTCTTGATTTCACAGAATAAGGCTGATATTCGGCCGACTTCTCTCGACAGATCAGAGTCGTCCCTGGAACGTCTCTGATGTGATTCAGGTTATTGGGACTCAGCGGCTCAGCGATGCAGGACTCCCCGTGTCACCAAGGTGACGGAGTGGCCGCAGGCTTCTTCGCGTTTCTTGCTCTGTGCACCTGTTATACACTGGAGAGGACCATGGCCGATACCTCCAGGGACGCCCACTGCCATTTCTTTGCTGACACTATCCTCATGGTTAATGGCGCAGGATTGCTAAGGATTTGTTCCCCACAGTGCTGGCCTTGTTACTAGATTAGGCCACTCTCGGCGACAGTAATGCCTCTTTCCAGTGCAGAAACCCGTCTAGAGGAGACCTAGAAGCTTCAGAATGTGTTTCACCAGTGATAATTGGCAAGAATCTTCTCCAGGTATTCCCGAGCACTGACTCTGGCCCAAGGATCACTGAAAGCAAAGACTGGGGATCACTAGGGTGGGAAAACTTTGGGTCATCTGGGGTGCATATAGAGGCGGGGCCACAGGATCACTTGCCCCAGCTGAGAGCTGATTGGCCCCCAGAGTGCCTCATCCCCTGTCACTCAAAGACTCAAAACACATCATTGGCTAATGATAAGGCTGGCCCTTCTGCATGAATTACAGCCTTTCATAAACACCCTACCTTACGAATCTGGTGAATATAGCCCCAGACATTTCAACCTGGTTTGTATCCTCTGACTGGGGAAGCAGCTTTATAAAAGGATGGAGCACAGCGCTGACTCCAGAAAGACATAAATGACAGTGCACGTTTCTGTCTCAGGGTGGGTGGTATGGAGGAGTTAGACCTGAAATGAATCTATCTGGACAAAGCTCCCAACCCAGTCCTCTCCACATTTTTGCTCCCTCCCAGCTCCCAGTAGGAGCAAAAATGTGGACCGTCTGCAGGCCCTCGAGGACCGGATTGGGAAACACTGCACTAAATGTTTCTGTTCTTTCCACTTTGTCCCACTATGGTTTCACCGAAGTCCACTCCATCTCCCAGGCTGATCTCCAGTGTCCACTCCCATCAGGCCTTGTGGTTTGGGGGCCCCCTGAAATCGGTTAGCAAAGCACTGACACTGCCCCCCTTATGGCTAAAGAGTCATAAACTCTTATGACTTTCAATGTTTGTCGATGACCCAGGGGCGTGTGCTTGTTTATAAAGGTGTTGGGGGGCAGTGCACCCTCGGGGGTGTGCCCTCACATGGTGCATTTTCTTTGGTAATGCAGTGGCGGGGGGGCAGTGCTCCCTCGGGGGTGTACCCTCACATGCTGCAGTGCCTTTGGTAATGCAGTGGCGGGGGGGCAGTGCTCCCTCGGGGGTTGTGTTACTTTGGTAATGCAAAGTCATCTCAGGAGGGCAAGGGAAACTCGTCATGTACAGTTTCAACTTTCTGCTGAAGCCGCGGCAATGACGGGTGGGGGGGGGGATGGCGAGAGTTCAGAGAACACGTACGTGCGCTAAGAATCGCGCACAGAACCGCATAAAAATATTATTATTGTCTATCTGTAAACGGCAAAGATGCAATGCTTGTAAAAATACAGCAATTAACTAAGTGTATATATGTAATTTAACCACTAGGTGTCAGGCCATAGCCGGACACTTTTTCACTAGCAAGGTCCTAATTTCAGACTACGGTGCTGATTCGGTTTCCGTCGATATCCTACAGAGGGACTTTCATAATGTCTTTTATCGGGGAGCAGAACTGCATTTTGTAACAGCTCTCTCCTCATTCTTACAATCTGTAGTTTTATTCTTGAACGAGAAGTTCAGTTTTGTTAGGACATAAATGGTAGATAAATGATATTTGTGATCAGAAGATCATGCGGGTATTATGCTGAAGGGCAGACTTAAATTTTTATTTCCTTTCCTAAACTGTTCAAATACTCTTATCTACCGTATACCAGAGACTGTTTGTCCAGCCTTTAATAGTTAAGCATTTTGGTCAAGAATTAATTGAAGTCACATTAACAGGAGTTTAATTTATAATAGGCCTAGAGCTTGTAAAGTAATGTGAGTCTAAGGTGTTTCATGGCTACAATTACATGTTTCATATTTACCAACATATAGGTCAGGTACATAGCACACGCATGCTGCTGGGGAGAGATCTAGCCCGAAGTGCGGTTCGGCTGAACTTCCAGTGAACGCTCAGGTACAAGAGTGCAATTACGGCGAAAACGAGTCTGTGATTGTCCGTTTTTGGGATTCCTCACTTGGCCTTCCCTGCATTCTGAGGTTAGTTTCATGGCATCAAGGATGAACCAGCCTCTTAACAAAAGTCTTTGTCCAATGGAAATTAATTCTCAGCCACTTATCAGCTGTACAGCTGAATTATACACATTTTAGACTAAGGTAATACATATTCAAGAGCAAGGGTGTAGCTTTGAGTATGGTCGATAGGGAGGTGTCCCTGCCAATATTTGTGGGAGTACCGTGTGTGTTTAAGGGGGCGGGGTTTGGGGGCTGATTTGGTCCCTATAGTGTTGAAACCAAAGCCACTCTTATGTGAGTTTTTGGACACAGTCACGACTGCATCTGTTGTGGGTTTAATTACTCCTGCTTGATTTCTTGTTTTTTAATTAGATTTTTTAAATTAAATTTGATTTTTAATAGCTTGATTAAACTGTAGTGGGCTGTTTTTCCATTTAGGGGGCATCGCACAGTGTTGGCTGAATGCTTATAGAAAAGTGAAGGATGTACGGGTGGTTGGATTGACCCGGCACTCAGCTTATGCTCGTCTGCATGTATACCAAACCAATTAAAACAAAACTATTTCAGATTTTCAAAACGTACGGGAAACTCAAACACACTGGGGACGCGGGCAGCGGTGGCCTAAAGGTCATTGAAGCACACTTGTAAATGAAAGATTGCTGGTTGAAATCAAGGTACCACTGAGGTACCCTGAGCAAGGTACCGCCATCTGGGCACTGAATTAGCTGCCCCCTGCTATGTCACATTGTCACATAAAGGTTAAATGCAGAGGACACATTTCGCTGCGGTGTGTCATCACTGATTACCTAATTCTACCATTCTAATTCACATCTCAGCTCATTCCCTTTTTCAGATTTCCTGAAATAGACACTGGCAGCTCGCACAGTCTCTCAGCACCGTGCTCGTCAAAGAAGACGCTCTGTGGAGCTGCGGAGGAGGTCAGCCGGCTGAGGGTACCTCAGGCCGCGCAGGAATGTTGACAGCATTCACTCAGAGTCCCGTCGGGAGCGCATTTACTCAGAATAACACTTCAAAAGAGTCTCAACAGCACCATTATATTCGCAGGGCCGAATTCTGCTCAAAGGAAGTCTGCAAACTGGAGAGAGAAAAGCATCTTAATAAACATCTATAATGAATAATAAGAATAATAAAACGTGAGCAGTGTGTGGAGTAAGGCTGAATACAGACAGACAAACGTAGAAACATCTGGGGGCGTTGTCTGCATTAAATACAAGTTTTCACGTTTTTAGACCTAAGCTTCATATTTTAAATACAGGCCTTACATTCTCAGATACACAGATACATACACGAGGTCATAGATTTTACACAGATTCAGATTCAATCTGTAGTGGGAAGAGGGGGGGGGGATCTGTTTGTTACCTGAAAATGGGAATAAAGGCTGATTACTGTGGATTAAGGCCTATGAAGTGTGAACGCGCAAATATAAAAATCAGACCTGGTCTATAGAACCAAATACAAGAAATCTTAGGCTTGCATGTGCTGTTTATGTAGCGTGGTGTTACATAAATACACGTCGAAAGCCAGGGAAGACAAAAGCGAACGGGAAATCTATTAATTTCACACTTAGCAATGTCAATAGCAGTAACGAAAACACTTATAGCGTTTTTTTGCCTCGTTGGTAGCGTGGGAAAATGAGCTAAATAGACAGTCACTCCCATTTAGGAAGTCGTATACCAACCTACAGTAAGTCAACTGGACGCTGACCATTCCAGGGGGTGTATATATACCCTGTCAGGAGAACTTCTGCTCAGAAGAGTGGGGCTTTTTCAACTCAACATGGATGCCCTTTGGCTTACCCATGCCCAAAATAGAGATTTTTTTTTCTTCTGTTTGCTAAATGTGTTTCATTGCTATTGTTTTTGGAGGCCTCCTGCACGGAGGTAGGGGAGGGAGGAGGAAACCCAGTGATCCTGTTCAGTGTATTTTCACATGGGCTCGCCGCCACTGAGGAACCTCATGATCCGGTCTTACGGCAAAACAGCCCCCTATAGAGAAGTGGGCACACGTGGGTTGAGGGGTTATAGCTACTGCCGGTTTGTAGGGCTGGGTGGGAACCGGGGCCTCGCGTGGCGTCCCAAGGGGATTGGGCTTACCAAGGTGTTGTTAATTTTCCCAGAAAACTCTGTAAACTCTAGGCTTAATTGAGTTGCTTCCACCTGTCAGGCTGCTTCAGTATGAACTGACCCAGAAAAGCTCAATTGCCAATCGTACCACAAATCCCTGGGTCAAAGCTCAGATTCAGCGGGGCCATTCTGGAGAGCCGCTTTCTCCTTATCAGATTCTTCCACAGTGGGTGGGGTGCTAGCCGAACCTGTTACAGTTTGGGGAGGTTCTCCTGTTCATTTCAACAAAATAACCAGGAGGGTGACATGACACACCTCACACCTCATACACTGGTGTGTGACTTCCCCCAACCCACCACTACCACCACCCTACAGCCCATCCCCAACCCCCATCCAAACCACCTACACCCACACAAAAAAGACCCACTGTCTAAAAAGGGAAACGTTCTTCACAGGAATCTGAGAGTAATGACCTTTTGTAATCACCTGATCTCTAACACGGCGAATCAAGTGTCTGCTGTTCAACCGGAGGAACTCAACTGTCTTAATAAAAATAAGGAAAATTTGACTGTCCCATAACAGCACAGCTGGATTCTGTCCACCTGTCGATGTCGGTCTGTGAGTATGAAGCTTTCCTATGAGTTATTAAGCGACACTGCTGTAGGATGCTGATGTGTTCGGGTGAAACTTACATTACCTGTGAGTCTGCATGCTCTTGACAAACGACCGCAAAAATGTCTTGAAATAGTTCCACAGGGTGATCAGTTGTTCCAGGAGGTTAGGCATGTTAAGGATAGCCAGAAATACGACTTTGTGAATTGCTATTTAGACACAGAATTTGGTTTCATGGCATTAAGCTGCTGGTTCTGGAGATCCCAGAATATTTGAGTACTGTATCGTTAAAAGGTCCTGAGTTTTCCTCACTATTAACAATATTTCTTTTGTAAATCTTGTGCCACTAAACTTCTGATCAGGGTCTGACCAGAAGCCTGGATGACAATCAATGCAGGATAACTTAACGCGTTTCAGAGCAGTTTCTGGAAAGTTCAGCAGTTCAAAATTACAACTAAAATCAGTTCCTGAGGACTATTGGTTTCACAAATACCGAAACTTAACTTACGTTTCGGGTAACAGCAGTTATACGGACCATTTATTACTTTATTATACTAATTTCAACCCAGCACGTAAACTGAACAGAGAATTTCCATGTTCAGCATGATTTGTATCATTTAATGATAGGCATGCTTTATCCAATTTGTTAAATGTGTAACAGAGCTTAAAAATAATGTTGAAGATTTTAGCATTGGTTCCCGACACGACAGAAACCATCACGACGCAAAATGGAAACGCTCCTACTGATAACAATTATACTGCTTTAGACTGAAGCGCCTCTAATTGCTTCTTGTTAAGGTTAGCCTTCTTTTTGCTTATACTTTCCAAAATGTGCAGGATACTTTTGACACGTCGGATTATAACGTCCTTTTCCCGTTTTATATGTTGGTACTGCATAGCTTTCGTTGCACTACATTTTCCACAATCCTTTGCGGTAGTTGTTTGTTTCCGGAGATGTGGGGATCCCCCGCGTAACGTCATGCCCCAATCCCTTCCCCGGCCCCGCCCCGCCCCGCCCCGCTCTTCCCGCCCCGCCCCTCCCCGCCGTGTTGTCGGGATAGGTAGGAAGTCGGTAGGACATGGGCTGAAACGCGAGCGGCGGATCGCGGCGGATCCCAGACATTGGTGCTTGGGTGAGTGCACCTGAAAGCCCGATGTACTCGGTTCTTGTGTTCCGGTATCTGTCCTTGACATTAACGAACACGTATTTAAACGTGTCTTGTTATAGACGCGCGTGTGTGTTTTGCGATTATATAAGCTCGACGTTGTAATCGGTGCCACATAGATGTGCTTGTGCGTGTCAGGATGAAGTTAAGATTTAATGCATGTCCGTGCATGAAATTGCAATAGGGGGAGGTGTTCTAGCCAAGACGGGGGTCGGACTCGGTGCTTCGCCTTCAAAGGCCCCGTTGTCGTTGGCCAGATTGCCGCCACTCAGCACCCGAATCGGTGACGAGACCAGCAGCCGAGATCGATGAAGTTTCCAGCCCTTTTAAATGGGCAGGACTATAAACGTAGCGCTGTAAGCTGAGTTTTACCCTTCGGTGAGAAGGTATCGTACCTGTGGGGCTGCGTGCGCTTAACCGGGAAATGGGGAGCTATGCCCTACTCTTTTACAAGGCAGATACGTGTCGGTTATCGCTGGGTATTACGCCTGATACCTTTTCCTTTAAGTTAAACTGTGAACTCCCCCCCCCACCCCCAGAGGGCGAACAATCCCGACAGTATTGCGCACGGTGTGGTCGGGAAAATGTGCCAGATGGCCTTCAGCATCTAGCTCTGCCTTGCGGTCACAGATATTCACTGATACTCGTAAACGCATAGAGGTATGTGTATTCTCATACGTATACCCAGAAACCTATAAACATATATATATATATATATATATGACCAGATATAAACACGCATACCTATATGTAGACGTGTATCCATATAGACGTGCACGTACCTATAAACAGAAATGTTCATATACAAACGCATACGTGCATATCTATATGTGTTTGTTTATATATATATACACATACACTGTCATGTACCCAGAAGCACGGTGGAGTCGGGAAGCGGCACTTTCAGCCCCCGGCTTTGCAGGGCGCCGCGTCCCCACGGTCATCAGGGTGACCGCGGAGCACGTTCACAGTTAACAGCCCCACAGCTCCTGGGAGGGTGAGAGTGGCCTTGGGCGGCACGGTCGCGTCCAGCCGACCGTGGCTTTCGCTGCTCTCGGTTTATTATTGCCGTGTACCTTTTTAGCAGATTGGATTTTTAAGACAGGAAGCGTATTTATCCGGTGAGTGCAGCCAAATGGGGAGTTTTTCAGCATCTACAAGATAATCGTGAATTTTTTTTTTGCTGTTGTGTTGCTCAAAACAGCTGAAAAGATTGATTTCATGGATAGCAAAGTTGTACATTCAGCGTGCGAATAAAGACATTTAAAAGCTTTGCATAAACAAAGTTTCAATCAGTGATATAGTTTGGTTGAGGAAGAGCCTGACTCCAGTGTCGAGCTCCCGTCGCGCTCTTGGTTACGCGCATGGCCCGGTATAGAATGTGCCTGCCTGGTGCGCGCTCACAAGGACCGGCTCCGCCGGGGCCCCGGTGCCATGAGGCGCGTGTGGGTGCATCGGCTGTTTATAGTAACTTTTTGTCGGAGTCTGCGCCCTCACGCGCTTAGTGTTTTGGAGCACCGGCCGGCACGCGCTTGCTGTTAGTTAAATTACTCTTCGGCTCGACTTATATCTTAAAATATAATTTAAATATGTATTTAAAATTATACACCCAAAACCGACATAATATTAATTTAGTTATTCAAATATTAGTTTAGTTATTCATACGGGTGTTTTATGATTGCGGGCCAACTGGAAAGTTTGAGTCTTGATTCTTTTGCTGCAAGACGTGGTTACAGTATTTTTCCTGTTTAGATGTTGGTAAAACTTGGATAGGCTGCAGGGCTAGTCACATTCTTTTATTTTATTTTTTTAAATGTGATGTTTTAATTGCATGCTGCTTCAAATGAGCAAATTAGACTGACTCCTAAATGAAAACCTCTAATCAGCCTAAAAACCAGGTACTTCACGGTTTTAAATATACTTAGTTGTCTAGCTGATCTTTTTAACCAAAGTGACCTTGTGTATGTGCAATTCAATTTAAGTACCTCTGTCAAGGGTACAAGAGCATGCACCTTGTGGAATCCGAACCTGCGGTGAGTTTGTTACAAGGCTCCCTACTTATAATCACAGCAGCACCTTCCCACCCTCTGCTTGTGGAGTCGTTAACATTTAATGTGCAGCTCGTTTGAAGTAGCGTGTCAGCATCAAGGCCGCGTTTGTGAGAAAATGGTATTATTACAGTCTTATAGCAGAGAGCCAGGCAGCGTGATGAAATCAGACTCCCAGCTGCAGTGCTGTGCTCTCGAAATCTACTTCTGTGGAAGGATTAGCCAAGCTGTAAAAATTACAAAACTTTACAGTAAGTAAATAATCAAAAGGATGACTTGTTAAGAACCGTAAGTTGCAGTACCCAGAACCTTGTATGTGTGTTTGTTTCTCAAACAAGTGCGAATGATTTATCTCCGGGCCGTATACTGGCTGCAGTTACTGGGAGTGCCTCAGACTGGCCTGTGGCTTTCACTCCTGTGCTAATTGGGCTAAAGCGGCACCAAGTATGGGCCGTCTGAGCAGATACAAGCGAACATAGTGAAGCAGAGAAGGAGGTAAAGACTTCACACTCGTATTCTATGGAGAGAGAGAGAGAGAGTCTGTGGTGTCTGGTATTTTAAAGCCTCAGTGATACCCGACTGACTGCTCTGTTAGTGATAATGTCCTGAGACTCTGCTGACAGGACGTGATTATTCCGGTACCGTATGTACCTGTTGTCATCCGATGGGCCTACGTTCCACCCTGACCTGTCCAAGCACCCTGGCTCGCTCCACTGTTTGTACGCGGGGCCCCTAATTGCAGCAAACTGGGAAGGCACAGAGGTCACGGTACGTGACCCCCCCCCCCCCCCTCCCCGTTCTGAAGTAGGGAGGGGGAGAAAACAAAGAGGGGCCCCCGAGCACCCCCTCCCAGTGGAGCGCATGTGCTTGGGCAGGGAGACGGGGGGCGGGGGGGACACGACCAGGGGCCCCCTATCCTTTGGCATATCGCAGCTGCAGAGAGGTGGGATGATGTAGAATATTTGTTTATTTTTAAAGAGTCGGGGGGGGGGGGGGTGGCTGTGACTGAGCCAAAGAGGAAAGCGAGGCAGTGCTGGAGATTGGGTCATAGATTCTGCCCGGCGGTGTCTGCTCATTGGCTGTTGGGGATTGTTAGCGACCAGCACTGGTGGAGTCTGACCCTGCTCCATGCGGGCTGTCCTGGGCTATTCCGTCCTACCCTGCCACGCCGGTGGAGGGTCCTGCGTGTGTGGCGTTCCCAGCTTAAAGTAGGTCACAGCCTGTCTGCCGCCACCTGTAGGACAGCCCGCCCGAGCCCTCTGCGCCAGACTGCCATTTGTTCACGGCTCATTTTACCCCTCACCACCTTCAGGGTGCCATCTCTATGCCTCGGGGACTCATTTTGGTGTTGTTTCGAAGCTGAAGCGAAGTGCTAAGCTTACCGTTTGTCTCAGACTTTTGGCCAAACAAAGAAAACCAGACCAGTCGGCTGCCATATTTATCCAGCGGTTGCCCAGAGGCCTTCAGGGCTCATATTGACTGAGTCTGACTGTTTACTGTAGACGTTCAGATTTATGAAGCTTCCTTTCCAGCACATTTATCCCAAACCTCTCTCAAACATTTTATAGCAAGACCAGCATTGTAGATTTACTTAACAGCAGTTGATGTTGTAGATTTACTTAACAGCAGTTTTAAAAACAAGGGACAGCCAGAAGACAATAATTTATTATTTTATTAGAGGAGGATAAAATAGACTGCCCCCTCCCCCAGCAGTCAACTTTGAATTGAGTCTGTGGGCAGTGTCACAAGGGCCGCAAACCCATGCAGTCTCGGACATCCAGACACCAGTTTGTTAGGCCCTGCGGCTTGTGTTTCACCTTCAACTGCATTGAGGGGCTTGTGTCGACCACCCCCCCCCCCCCCCCAAAGAAAACCACTTGCGGAAAACTGTTGCCTAGTGTACTGATTTGATGGTAGACCACTGAACATTGTAGGCTGAGAAACTGTCAAGTCTGTCAGAGGCACTGATAGCAAACCGACGCTCAGTAACCACCTTCATTTTTTTTTTCTTTTTCCACAGAGAGCTCTCTGCCTGATGCTTTAAGGTATTAGACTTTGAAACACAGTTGACTAATCCACAGAAATCTCTCTTACTGCTCTCCTGTGCTGTGAGAAGTTTATTTGAATAATAAATCTTAGATTGTGTATCAGGTACGTCTTTAGAATCTGTCACATATAAATTATTTGAAAGTATTGTTGTTTGAATATTAGTTTATTCAGCTTGTTTTTCGGAAAATATCTTTAAATTACGCTATCAGAGTGAAATAAGCTTAAATTGACTTTGGGTCTATTATTTAATAGTATTGTGTCGTGGATCTATAGGTACTCTAAATTTTTAATTTAATCAGTGTTGTTGATCACAAACGTGACGTTGCTTTTAGCACATGGACCTTCTGTGAAAAGTTTGTTTTTGCCCAAGGGAGAGGATAGTTAGTTTTGTGTTAATATCACAGAATGAATCAGTTTAATCACGGTTTGCTGGTGTGTCGAAAGCGGAAATGCGTAACGTTTTCCTGACTTCGGTTTTTGGAGTTTCACTCCCGGTTCCAGCTAGCAGAAAGGTTTTCTGAAGCATCCAGGCACTAGCTTTGGTGGGATCACATGCTCTCATGATTTGGGTAACTGTTAATGTGCGCTAAAGTGATGTCTTCACGGTGAGTATTGAGGCAACGCTGAATGGGCGGTTTTGGTAATTGCCCTGGGGACTGTGGTTAGATACTGCGGTCCAGCTTCCTTTTATGGTCAATGTGAGGAAGGAGCTACCAGAAAGGTTGGTGTGTCTGTCCATGTCGAACAGATGCATCTTTCCACGTGTGTGGGAGTGCTATGGAGTCCTGGACCACATAGTCTGCCCCAGAGGAGAAGGATTCTGGGGGATTTAGCGTAAATGGCATCACAGTAACCTCCACCAGACAGTGCCTTTCAGCATGTGCTGAGACCAGATGATGTAGCAGTGATCGTGTACCTGTACTATAGTATATATACACCACATAGCCAGGTCAGCCCCCAGTGCCATAGTATACCATAAAATACCACAAAAGCATGTCAGCCATAGTATTCCATAATATACCACATAGCCGGGTCAGCCCTCTGTGCCATAGTATACCATTATACACCATAGAGCCAGTCTGCCCCTGGTGCCATCATATACCATGATTTACCACAGAGCTGGTCAGCCCCCTGCACCATAGTAAACCATGATATACCACAGAGCCAGTCAGCATCCTGCGCCATAGTATACCATGATATACCACAGAGCCAGTCAGCACCCTGCACCATAGTATACCATGATATACCACAGAGCCAATCAGCACCCTGCACCATAGTA
>JABFEB020000041.1:12252725-12269697 GCA_019775895.2 Stomatorhinus ivindoensis
CCCCTCTGCAGGAGCACGCCGACCAACACGCCCCTTCTGGTTTCTACTGCAGTAACCAGGCCCCCCCCGTGCCTCGTTCGCCCCTCCACCCGGCAGCGTCCCCGCCCTGCCACCAGCGCTGTGGGGACGCCCTCGCTTGCCCCCCAGCTGGGTCCCCACAGCTTGGCCTGGGACAGCGAGGACTTCACGAGCCTCCTGCCCCGCTCGCGGCTGTCCCTGCCGGAGGCCGCCGTTCGCCCTCGCCCTGGAGACGCCGCGTGGTAGAGCCCCCGCCTGCCCCGGCGCCGCCCGGCTCTGTGGACGCAGACTTGCCAATAACACAAGTGTGACCCCACCCACCCACTTTCTGATAGGCCGTCAGCAGGCCAGCATCACGATGGGGGTGGAGCAACCAGTAGGTGTATATAAGCAGCCGAAGAGAGGGACAGAGGGCAGAAGGTGGACCGGACTACTTTGGACCACTTCAGAGATCCCAGGATATAGGGGTGACAGTGCAGAGTAGATTCCTCCTTTGTCTTATTTTTCTTTATTCCAAATTCACTTCAACTGGGTCCTTAATCTTTGGTCGCAGGGCAGTGGGATGACTGCGCCTGAGCGTTTCTATTATTTAATTATTTCTTCTCATTTTTTTGTGGTTGTTTTGCTATAAACCAAGCAGAGCTGTAAGAAGAAATCTCATGCGGTACTGGCACAAGTTTAAACGGTGACGTTTTAACCCAAAGATTTCTGCAGGCGCGTCATAAATCTGTTTCTCTCGTTCGGTGTATCGCAGTTCGCTCCTTTGGGACCCACAGTCGGTCCATGTTTGTGCTCCCTGGAGCTGGAAGGGAGCAAAAACCTGCACTGTCTGTGGGTCCCTGGGGACTAGATTTGGAAAAACTGCTCAAATTTATGAACTTTTTTTTTTTTTGGGCTACCGGGACGCCTAGACACTCTGAGTCATTTAAACGTTGGACAGGTTGTAGGGAAACGTCCCTTTCATTTACAGCAGTGCGAATGCCCAAGTCGTCATGTCTGTGAATTTACTCTCGGAATCTGTAACACTAAATGTAACGCTGGGCAACCTTGATGAAAATGACGCATTTCTGTGCTGTCACCACTCTGTCCCTTTATGCTTTGGAAATTCGCTGTAGGAGTCGTAGGCAAACGGCGAGAACGACTCACACCACTCTGGGTTTTCTGTGCGACCACCTGTCTCCGGTTGGCATTTAGTGTTACTTTACTTGCACAAAAATATTCTGAGGGCAGAAGGAAAAATGATTGGTTCAGAGAGATTACTAATTAGACTGTAGAAGAGGTGGATCCAACCAATTAGATATCTTAGCCCCGCCTCCTCCAGTTGCTTGGACCCACCTTCTCTACAGTCTGTTTGGGTCTGGACCAATCGTTTTTTTCCCTTCTGCCCTCAGAACGTATTTGTGCAAGTAAAACTCCCAGGAGCTCCACACTATCACTAAATGTCAATCGTGTTCACCACTAATAGGTCCCCAGGGAGTGCTTTGGTCACCCTCTGTCAAGGCAGCTGCACCCCCACGCTGATGTGTCAGCTTTTTCAGAGAGGGAGACAGAGTGCAGACCCAGGGCTTTTGTGGGGAGAGCTGGTAATATTAGCTGTAGCGTAGCGTAGCTGTCTTTTTTTGTGAATATATTTTAGCAGTTTTAATGAGGTTAGTTTCTGTTTGTTGGGGTGGGGGTGCATTTTTGTGCCTGATTAGTGTGATTGGCTCCGTCCTTCGCTGTGATTGGCTCCGGCCTTCGCTGTGATTGACTCCGCCCTTCGGTTTTTTAGTCGCCTGTGACTGTTGCACAACTTCCAACTGTATAGCTGTAAAGTGCCTGCATTCTTTATATATAAAACAAGCTATTTTAATCCTGTTTTTTTTTAATACTATAACTGTGTAACGCATCCTCAGATAAATGTGCATTATTTATTACTCAGAGTTTAAAATAAATCAGTGAATCTCTGATATCTGTGTCCATTTCATCACGCATGATAGCCATTTTAAGGGCTTTTAGTTGGTGTTTTTTATCTCATTGCCTCATATTTCCAAATTTTAAGATGGCTGGCGGTGGCGGGCTGCCTTTCCTGTCAGTTGTTCCGTAGAGGAAGATGAGGGGATCTTTGGTGAAGCACTGCCATCTAGTGTCTAAGGGAGGACAGAAGCCAAGACTGTCTGTTTACCACACGTTTTATTTGGCCTGTTCAACGATAATATAAATATTTGGTAATTAACATTTTTCCACAGCTGTTTATTTACTTGACATAATTGTGCTTCAAAATCTGCATAATGAGCTTACACCTCTTGTGTGCTTCAAGTCCAACTCGTCGCTTCTGTTTCACTGCCCCCTGGTGGGCGTTTTGTGCTCTGACTCCAGAGTCATCTTTTCCCTTTTTTCCAGTTGCATCTGATTTCTGTAGCTGTATGTGCTTCTGCTTATATATTTGCAGCAATCCCAACCTTCCCCAAGGGACAATAGGGCATTTGACAGCGGTCATTAATTTACATGAGATCATGCATTTTGGATTGTGGGTGGAAACCTACAGATCTGGACAATCAGTTGTGAGCATTTCTGCACAATCTAGTAGCCCTGACTCCTGATTCTCTTCTTCTGTTTGCAAATCAGCAGAGTGTACCTCTGAAATTACTTTCAATGTGTTATATTTTCACAAGAAGTTCACACTTCTGGTGGTGTGTCGTCTTCCTTTAAACTTTCCACGATGGACTCATTCCCCAGGAGGCCTGCTTGCAAGAAGGCAGGCCATCCCATCCCGTTCTGATAGTCTACTTGGCAGACCTACCAGCTATTTTCTCCCTAGTATCCAAAAAAGTAATTACTTTGTACTACAGGCAGACAGCTATGACCTGCCATCATTTTTATAAGCGAATAAATGAATTTTGGTCAGATCCTCGATCTGGCGTCTTTCTGTCCTTCTTGTGTCTTTATGAAACATAAAGACTTTCATGCAAAGAGGATTTTAAAAAGGGTTAGGGTAGCAGAATGTGAAACAGCGGCATCAATTATTCACCACAGCTGCAGAGCACTGTGGTTCTGAAGGCCCTGGGTACTGACTCATCGTGGAATGCTCCCGGCCAATAGCAGCCCTGGGTACTGACTCATCGTGGAATGCTCCCGACCAATAGCAGCCTTGGACCAGACAACAAGCCCCTCTCTCTTTGGCCACCAAGTCCGCCCACCGTTTCACTCTTGAAATCTCTGTTCTCCCCATTATAACTAAAAATAAAATGAAAATATCGAAGAATGTGCGATTTGTTGGTCATAAATATCTTTAATACCATGGAAAGGGGTCTTTTAGGGTTTCTTTTTTGGGAACAGTCACTGTGGAACTGCATATTTATTAAAGAAGTGAAATTAAGGACGTGAATGGAAGCGTGTTTATCTCAGGTTATGTGATTTTTTTTTTTTTTTGTTTGCTTTTGTAAAAGCTATAGAAACAGAGATGGAACATGTGTCATGGCAGGTCTGGAGCTGTTTGCTGGATATGCACATAAACACAAGTAGTTGGCAGATATCACACAGTGCACTTAATACCAGCCCACCTCCCCCAATATTAACCCCCTGCCCAGACACGCTGCAGATCTTCGAAAGCGCTTCGGAGATACTGGCAAGAGCAGGTTAGTGGTTCTTGGCGCCTGGCTTTCCGCTCGCGTTCTCAGTGGTTCGTTTGCGGATGCTGCAGGTCACTGCTCTTCCTGATGAGGACCGACGACATGCAACGGTGATGTCACAGCCTTCCTGGGGGAGTTACATAAGAAGAGGACAGTGATTGGATGGAAAGTGTCTGTAACCACCACAATGGCTGGGGGAGAAACAGAGACTCTGTTCACTGATTTCCCGCCCCCCCCCCAGCCGGTGCCTGGCGGCATCACGGCCTGCTTCCGTGTCACGCTTGCTGGGATGGGGCCAGGATGACGATGGCTGGAACAGCCAAGCACATTATGTCAAACTGAGAGTGACTCGCTCACCTTGCCGCCAAGGCACCTCGGGTTTCCCCCGTGTCCCAAAATGAGCCCGTCGTCCGGGACGTGGACCAATCAGATCCCTCTCACAGCGCAACGTAGAGCAGTGATCTGACTCCTGTCCACTGCACCATCCTAGTCATTTAATCCTCATTTGAACTAATTTCAGCTACATCTTGGGGGCCAGACTAATTCATGCCAGACACTTTCCTGTGCTGCTTTTCGGGATCTCGTAAACAGCCAAGTCTGCAGTCAAGGGACCCCAACCGCATAGAAAACAGTCAAGTGTAATAAATCTCATCAAACAAATGATGAAATAAATGAGGATTTAGAGGGTCTGTGTGACACCGAGGGGTCAGCAAGGCCCCAAATGGGTTCTGAGCTGTGGTTGTAATATTTTAAAAATAATCTGGTGGAGCTCAGAAGCTTTGAGAGGTGGAGGCTTACGCTTTGGTCAAGCCGTGGAGGCAAAGTGGAACATCGCAGGAGACAAAGAGGGGCGTTATATGAGCTGGGAACTTTGACAACCCCTAGCCGTAGAAATGAATTAGTGCGCTAAGGTACTTCAAGCATTTCCCAAACACTCCTCCCTCCTGATACAAAAAACCCAGTGAACTGTAATCGAAATGCACGGAGACCTCAGCTGTTGCTCTGGCACTCCGCCAGCAGAGTGGGCGGAAAGATCTGGCATGCTTATAGCACTTGCTCGCGCCCTTAAAAAAATACTGATGCCAGTTTAAGAGGCTCTAAACAGATGTGCTGGCTGCTTGACACCTGTTCCCAGATCAGCAAAACAGAAAGGGATCACCAGATGACCCTCTATGTCTATAAACCAGCACAGTGACCAAAGACCAGTGAATTGGGAATCAAATCACAACCTTCTGCCTGCTCTACACTTGGGAGTCTAGACAAATGAACCCTGATAAATGTGTCTTATCACAGAAGCTCTGCCGACTGAACTGCAACTCACCCTCAGTCCCTTCAGTTCCAATCCCCACCAATAAAATTAAAAAAGCACATTGGATTCATCTTCTTCCATGCACCAAATCTAGTTGAATCACCATATTACTTCAATGGCAGAGAACACGGGTTTGTTCCCAATGTGTTAATCCAGTTGCTTTTGTTCCTGCCAAAACATCGCACTCAATCTACACTCCTCAAACCGTAAACAAATATTATGCTGACTAAGAAACAGTGACCGTCTGAATTAATCACGGGTGACTGGATTTCAAATATTCTGTCCCAAGGTTCCCGGAAATCAAAATCTAAGCAGTCTGATTGTCATACTACTTTGGTTCATCGTGCAGATACGCTTGGGTGGATACAGAAATGAGTCAGTGCACTCGCGCTAACTCGAAATGCCCCTTGCGGTCAGTCACAGTCGAGGAGGACGCCAGATCCAGCTTTTAGGTTGGTCCAAAGTGATATTGTCGGGATTTTGGTGAGTCACATTCGATCTAAATTGTTTGTAACTGCTTTTTGGAATGACTATCGAACAAATATCAGGGGAAGGTGACTCATTTGTTCTGGAGTGAGATTCAGAAGGTGCCAAAGGGGACGCTGGTTTGGGAGGAGGTATTGGTGTTCGTGGAAACCAGCCGGTTTAAAAATGATCAGTGGCCTGTGAGTGACATCAGAGACATGGCAGGAGTATGGATGTGTGGCTGATGTTATGCATGGATCTTCCATCACCATCAGTACAGAATCATGGTGAGCCTGGAACCTATCCCACACAATCACAGGAGGGGCCAGCTCCCCACCCCCAGGTAGGGAGAGTGAACCCACAATCCGGGAGGTGTCAGGCTACAGCGCCATCTAGTGTATGCCACAATGATTCAAAAATTAGATCATATGAACTAATAGATGTGTTTATTATACCGGCTATCAAGGTCCACCCTAAGACACCAACCAACAAGCCTTGGAGCCAAGACTGTGTGGGCTCGTTAAGGCGGAGATTATGTTTTACCTTTTGGGCTAAAGACAATGGTTTATGTGGATTTTAACAGTGATTATCCAGCTATAACAGTAAATGCTTACGGTTGAACGATACTCCTGCCTGGAGGGGCACACCATGCTGGGTGCATCCTGGCGCGGTTTCCCCCAGACTCGATCCAGCTAACCACTCCCTGAACTGGATTTGCGCCTGATATTGGAAATGGATGGATAGATGTAAACAGGACTGACTGACAAGTAACTCCCAGAAGAGTGCGGGGACCAAAGCACTTTATCGCATGCGACAGATACTGAGACGCGGAGTCATACATGTCTCTGCTCTTTTATGAGACCAAATCCAAGCAGCGGAGGGGGGGGGGGCGAGGGGCGTGTTCAAAACACGGTCTACAGAGCTGGAACGCACCAGACGGTATGCGATTCTTCAGCCAAAGGTCCGAGAAGCTGTACTGTGAATGGAGAGAATTACAGTAGAAAGCAGATTTTTGGCTCAAAGTACGACGTGTCCTGAGGTGACTGGAAAGTGTCCCTTTTGGGCTTGAAAGCTAAATGTTTCAAGCTGTAACACCTCCAGCACAGGCAACCCAGTGTGTGAACACGCCAAGGGGCGGCAGGTTGCATTGTGGGTAAAAATCTGAACAACTAACCCAATTCCAAAAAAGGGCGCTGCTATTGTAGTATTAAGAATAAGAATAAGTATCATTATTCTGTTCTTAACCTGAAACAAGTAATAGAATATATCCTAGAGAGCAGTTCATTCACAGCGATATAAAGTTGCGGTTACAAAAGAAAAGATTATAACAGACAAAAAATATGTGTAATTACAAAACTGGGCGTCAACCTCATTCAAAGGTCACTGCAACGCGTTCGGATATTTATAAAGATATTAAGATATTATTTTCGAACGTCGTTAGGTAGGAAAAAATACGCTTACAAACTAAAAGGGTTAGTAAAACACGACAGGAAATCAGTCATGCCAAATGAAATTAAAAATCAAGTCCACTTCCATTGAAACAGTTGGTTCTATACTTTTTGTAGATATTTAAACGACATATAGAGAGCACCTTTATCGTGTTTAGCCTGTAAATGTTCGCATTTGGCAATTTTTTTTAATGCTTTACTAAGCGGTGTCATTTTACATAGGGAAAAGACCGTTTAATACAATGAAATGAAGTTTACCAACTTTGGTCAGCTGGCTGACGTGAGATTTAAGATAAGATGCGACATCTTTATGGTCATTGTCACTTGACAACGAAATTTAAAAATGCAGTCGACTCAATGTGAGGCATAAAAGTAATAAAAGAACATATTAAAAATATACAAATTGCATTTTTCAATTCGAGACAATTCTCCGCACACAGTTACATGTATGTAACAGTTTTGTTGCCTTAAAAATAGCCTGTAGCGTTTGCAAACAACCCAAACGTTTTAAATGTATCAAATTTTAGGTTTATAATGGAATAATATAGATTTGCCTTAAGACGTGAGAGTCTGAAAGCGTGAGTGTCACGCCAGATGCCTGAGAGTTGGCATCCCAAGAAATAATGAAGATGGCGATTTAGAGGTCGGCAAGCATGAGATAAAATCTAATCTTATCAATGAAATACTGCAGACGGTGACTTAAAAAGTCGACGAGCGGGGCGTAGCTTCGTCTGAACCTCCCCTTTTATGCGTAACGGCAGTCCACCTATCAGAGGCCTTGTTTATATTGCTCGCACCGCCCCGTGATGTTGTGTCGCTGCCCGCAGTTTATAAACCTGTCATCAGAGAAACGCAGAAGTGCGTCTGAAGGGTTGGCGGCGAGGTTACGTTTCAACAAAGCTGATCACAGTAAATGCGGCTCTATTTTAAGGCGATTTATATTAGCGTATGTTTATTTATTGTTTCTAGTGCATGCCTTTAATTTTACCGTAGTTTAAATAAGCTTGGATTCTGGGTGTCAGTAGCATATATAGATCTCATTAGAATTAAAATTATTTGATCATGATTTGGGTAGTTATCTGTGCCGGTCTAATTTGCACACCGCTTCTGGCCAGTGCTAATCTTTCCAAGCGGCACGCTATCGGTTGCTCTGAGCGCTGTGACAAATCACTATGTCCCCCAATCCCGGCTGACTGCCTGGCCGGTGACATCCTGGACCAGTGCGACTGCTGTCCGGTGTGCGCCTCTGGCGAGGGCGAAATCTGCGGGAGATTGGGCGACCCGGAATGCGGGGAGGGTTTGGAGTGCTCGGTCAGCGACGGCGTGGGCATCTCCGCCACGGTCCGGAGGAGGGCGAAAACCGGAGTCTGCGTATGCAGAAGTGCCGAACCGGTGTGCGGCAGCGACGGAGTTTCCTATCGCAACATCTGCGAGCTGAAGCGGGTCAGCAATCGGGCTCAAAAGCTCCAGCAGCCGCCTGTTATCTTTATACAGAGAGGAGCCTGCGGTAAAGGTAAGCCAGAAATAGCGCATTCTCCTCCACTTTTTGTTTCGGATGAAGTCATCTTTGTTCGTTTTTCCTGCAAGAAAAATCTGGTTTGTCGCAGAACTCTTTGGAGAACTCGTTTAGACCATTACATATTCTAATATTTAAATGCAAAAAACATCTGTGCATCTGAGGCGACTGAGAGCACCGCTTCTTTTATCCGTAGTTCTCCATAACTGCGTCAGTGCAAGCAACAGTACGCCGCTGAGTGATGTCAGTGCGTACGTGATACCGGTTTTTACAGAGATTATTATTCCTTAATTTATAAGATTTACAAATGCATTCTTCCCCTAAGTAGGCTGTGTCTGCACTGTGCTGCGGCAGTAATGCGTGAAAACGTCTGCCCTAGATGTCTCTCCTTTCAGCCCTGGATTACATCATTGCAATCGGACATGCTTAATATGCATTTGGTACGGATCCCAAACATACCCCATAACCATGCCATAGAGTCAGAAATGTTCTGCAAAGTTTCCACCCCATAGCGATGTGGATCTTATGCGTCGACACTCAGCATGCTGACACTCAAAGTGGAACGTTTTTTTTTTTAATTATAGCTTGAGGAAAAGCAAGCCCTCCATAATTATAACTTGTAAAATAGCTTAAGTGCAGTTTGGATCATCTGTAAATTCTGTCTCTGATTATATTGAGATCAGTCACTTAAAATTGCTTTGACTGTCTGGTTCACTCGGCACATACTGGACTGGCCTCCCAACTTTTAAAATGCGGGAAAATATTTTCTCATTTCTCCAACTGTGCGTTGTTTGTGATGCGTCGGAAGACTGCATTTGTTCATCATCTGACGGACTGGATAAACAGTTACTTCAGGATTTCTGAAGGTGATCACTGATTTCTGAGTCGTACATTTTGGATTAAGTCACATACATTGTTTCTTTTAATGTTTATGAGAAAATGGTAACAGATACTAGCTAAGAAGCAAGAAGCCGTCAATTAAAAAATGTTTTGAATGGATTTTCAGCGATTTCTCGTTGCTGCAGAAATTCTTCGGTCTTATTTCTACACGCGGTTGCCAGTTTTGGCGGATAGTGTGTGGCTCAGGTAGGATGCTATGCTTTTGTTCAGAAGGTCACCGGTTCAAAACCCAGGGTCAGCAAATTGACTGAACTCCCTTGCAAAGCCCTTATTTCTACAGGGACTGACTGACCTTGCTTTCATTTATACATCACATTTTATAGAAGGTTCTGTTAAATAAACAGAAAGACTGGTTATGAAATGTCCATATTATTAAAGTGAGGAACTCTGTAATGCTCAGAATTTCCTTTTGAAACCCTGCAGGTCACTGACCTCCTCAGTCCATATGTGTAGCTGTTTGATTACCAGTAAAGCGGTTGCTATACCTACTACCTACTACGTGCTCTCCACTGCACTGGGTCGGGTCGTTTCAAGCCCAGCTGGGCTGTAGTTTCTTTTTTTTATTATTTCAGCAGGATCAGAGCTTCATGACAGAGCCAGCTGCTTTGCACCACTTTGCCTGTGCAAACAAACATCATTTTCTGGGGCCTCTGTTATGAAAGGCGAGGGATGAATGGTGGCCAGGAAGCCATGTCAGCAGCGAGGAGGAACGACCTGCATTGCAGGCAGGATCTGCTCACCACTTCCCCTCAGCTGGCCCAGTCTGGTTTAAACCCCATCACAGCTGAGTCAGTCTGGTTTAGACCCCATCACAGATGAGTCAGTCTGATTTAGACCCCATCACAGCTGAGTCAGTCCAGTTTAGACCCCATCACAGCTGAGTCAGTCCAGTTTAGACCCCATCACAGCTGAGTCAGTCTAGTTTAGACCCCATCACAGCTTCCCCTCAACTGGAGTCATTCTGGTTTGAAACCCATCACATCTTTCCTTCATGTGTGTCAGTCTGGTTTAGACCCCATCACAGCTTCCCCTCAGCTGGGTAAGTTTGGTTTAAACCCCATCACAGCTGAGTGATTCTGGTTTAAACCCCATCACAGGTGAATCAGTCAGGAAACCATAGTTTCTCATCTGGGTCAGTCTGGTCTGAGTTAGTCTGGTTTGAAACCCATTACAGGTTCTTCTCATCTGGGTCAATCTGGCTGGAGTTTGTCTGCCTTAAAGCGTCTCCCAGCTTCTCCTCATCTGGGTCAGTCTGGTCTTAATTAGCCTGGATACATTTTTCTCACAACCCACCTCGGCCGAGTCAGTCTGGTCTTAATTAGTCTGCTGTAAACCTCACGACAGCTTCGCTTTTGCCTGAGTCAGTCTGGTTCTCCAAGGCTGCTGGTCCGCCGCGGTTTTGACCGCTGTGTTTCCCGCCTCAGAGGACCGTCTCTCTCTCTTTACTGCAGTACAGCGATCATAGGTCCTCCGTCAATGGCCGTTCATATAGATTACTGATAAACACAAACAAAAATCTATTAAGAATATGTGTGCTTATCCCATTGGGTAAGCTTCTATGCAGCTTATAAATATGTTACACTCCATATCGGGTTGTTGATACCAACTAATTCTTGCTGTTCAGACTGGCTCCCCATCTGCTTTGAATTCTACCCTTGAAGCATTTTTTTGTTTTCACCTATTTATCATAAAAATATATGAAAAATTTATGATGCAGAGGAACCAGTACAGTCAACAGCACAATCTTGTCTATGCATGTCAGAATTGTTGGCACGGAGCTTCACATCATTGGATCACAGTTCAAAGTTAAGCCATGAAAAACATCTCTGAATGCAGAATTTTTTTTTTTCTTGAGAAACGTTCTTATGAAAAAACTCCGGCATGTGCGCTAGTGCATTGTAAGCTGCTTGAGATTTTTTTTTGGACGTACAGTTCACCACGAATGATGCTTTTCTGGCCAACGTGAACTAATGGCCTTTATGGGAAGAGCGCGTTGTTGAGAATAAGGTAAAAACAAATGTTGTTTATGTCCTCTCCGATCTTCTGCTGATCTCACTTTAAAATTTTAATGTGGTTCCAGAATCACAGACCCCACCCCCGCCACCCCCACGGGGCACTAACCGAGTGTTGCCGTACATTTTTGTCTGGGGTGGGAGGAGGGGGGGTGGGTGGTTGCTGAAGAAGGTAGAAAGGCCTTCACAAGGGCCGGTCTGGCAGCAAGCATTTGCAGCTCGAGGAGCCAAGGAACACAGGACTGGGTGGCAGCTGCTGAGGCAGCATTGGTGAGGTGGGTTGGGCACAAAATGGAGGTCAGGGGGGTTTCTGGGGGGGAGGGGGGGGGCTTGCAACCCAATACTGATCACATGGGCGAGCGAGGGAACAGAAGATTCAGTATGGAAAAGCTCTACCATCATGGGAACTATCGGATGGGAGGCTCCTCCTGTGGCTGTTGGGGGGGGGGGGCATTTCCAGGATCTCCAGGTTGGGGTGACAGAGAGCATCGGGGGCACTGTAAACCACGCTGACACTCCCCAACTGTTCAGGATCGGAAGCCCTCTTGGGTTGCAGGGACATTATCCCCGCTGGCCGTGTTTCCCTTCAGTATCTGAATCTCCCTGATTTGTATCTCTGCAGACAAAACAATGCAATCCTCAGTAGATCAAGGCAGCCTCAGTAGATTTATGAATCTTCCGTCTCCTGCCGTCATCCCGATGCACATTCTCCTGGCTGTGGTCCCCGTGCATGTATGGCGTCTGTAAGCTCACGAATATGTCAGCTCTGGAGGATGGGACGTTTCCTGACAGACGAGAGGCCCTGGATGGAGCTGTGAGATCCCTGGCCAGGTGGTGAAGGAGGAGTGAGGGTATTCATCCCTCGGGGCCTGAGGAAGACTGGAACCAGACTAATCAGTGACGTTCAGCGGGAAATTAGCAGCTCATCAGATGTTAAACAGGACATGCTGCAGATTTCTGAGGGCGGTTTTTTCCCCCAAGTGGCAGGAAACGTTTTTGCTTGTTCTTATTTCTCCATTGTTTTTTGTTTTGTTTTTGTCTTTCTCTTGGTGAAGTTTTCAGTCGTTTTTTGGTTTCTCGACTCCAAGAATTTGTGATTTTTCACTCGAGCAGCGAGTATATTTGCCTCCATGTCTTCCAGAGGAGAGAGAGCTACCACAATATGGTGACTTACAGTAGTAAGTGTAAAACATTGCGGGCTGTAATCATCCTTCCGTGTTTTTTATCACCGTGCAGAGCTGGGGAATTCAAGAGGGGAAAGCTTGACTCAGGTGGTCAGGACCAGTCAGGGATAACAGGTTGCGTCGAAGGCCGTCCTCCGGTTCAGTACCTTCCTTTATAAAAGCCAACGTTGCTGCGCTTCACCTCTGTTTCTCAGGCTTGTCTCTCCTGGTCCTCCAGAAATATGTTTCCTTTGGCCGCCTGCCCGATGGGTCACTGTCCCGTAAATGGGTGTAGACGTGTCCCTTAAATGCCGCAAACCTTATCCAGGACCTGCCAGCGCCCCCCCCCCCCCTCCCGTCCTCCACTCACTGGGCAGCTACAGCCCCATGTAATTACCATAAATGGAAGGTTTCTCTGCTCAGAAATGCTTTTTTTGGTTTCTTTTGTATTTTCATGGCTTTGTCAGTGGTATTTGTGTTCCCCGCTTTTGTGGAATCGCTGTCGCGAAGGCGGACGCCCTCGTGTTCGGAGCCGGCCTGGATCCTTCAGGCTTCTGTGGCCCACAGTCCTCTGGCTGTTGGGCTCCTCCTCGGATGGAACCATTATTTCAGTAAAAAAAGATCCTTTGCCCCGGAGGCCTATGAGAGGCACTGACTCTGGCCCTTATTGTTGCAGGTCTGTCGCAAACCAGCATGTTTTTAAAGTCTGCGAGATACGTGCGTCGTTGCCTCTCGCTGAGAGTAGGCGTGCTTCTCCAAGCGTCCTTCGCGGCCTCCTCGCTCACCGCGCTGAGTGACCGTTTGCAGGGGCCGCGGCACGTTCTCAACATTTATCGTCCCAGTGCTGCTTGACGCATTTAAACCACTTAACTATGCAGTGCGGCCCAGTGAAAGCACCTGGAAGCTGCCAGATTCCAACTGCACGGGGTGAGATGATGTTCCGCTGGCTGCCAACTTTCTTGGCGGAAGGACGCGTCTTCGAGACGTGGCGCTAAAAATATTGCCAGGCTAATTTAGCACATGTAGTGCGGCTGGTTTTTGGATCTGTGTCTACATTTGGAAAGTTGTTGGTTCACGGCCCTTAAGCCCAGCTGCTCCAGGTGCTCTGGAATCTGGCTGACCCAGTTGTCAGGCTTTCCACTCGTGTGTGATCCTTCGGACACCGGCACACGCTAAATAGAGGTAACGTCACGCTAGTATTATGCTAAAGTCTCGCTAGCTTCCTGCTAACGTTGCGCCACCTTGCGCTAACGCTGACCTTAACGGAAGGGAGCTGGATGTAGGACTGGAGCGTCTGAGCTCACTGCTAGGCCAGCGAGCCTGGAACCAAGCAGACGCTGGAAAGTCGGACAACGGGCCTGGCCCTTCCAGCATGGCCCCACGCAAGAGCCCATTCCGGGCTCGTCCTGCTCGCTTCCAGCTCTCGCCAGGTGTTTGCGGCTGGAGGCCAGCGCTTGCAGCTGGGGAGCATTAACGTGATCCGAGAATAACGGAAATAACAGGCGCAGGCTGACCGCCAGTGTGTCACCGGCATGAGGTGCCACTAATTACATTAATTCTGAATGTCTGCAGAGCAGATTTACAGATGGAGCCGGGTGTGTTTTTAGCATCATGTGTGTTCATAAATCATTTAAAGTTAAACACAGATGTCAGACTGTTTATTAAGCTTAAAAGATAATAAATATAATAATAATAAATAAATAAAATAAAATGATAAAGAGAAGCATCAAAGGGTGGGGGAGAAGAAGTCCGGAAAATTCTTTGTTTATGTCACCTGGCTTTCCTGGATCGGCGACTCAGCAGGACCGGGGGGAGGGATCTGACCCCTGCATGAGTGAGGGGCAGCGGTCTCCACAGCAACTTACTGTACGAGAGCTCTCTGTCCGTGAGTCGTCATGTGCTGCAGGAAAAACATGATTCGTTTGGGGGGGGGGGCGGTGTTTCATTACAGTGAGATCTCATGAAATAAATATTTCATCCTGGACTCAAGACTCAGATTAGGTCTAACCACAGTTGGTCTTACACACTCAGCCTTACTCGCTGACCACGTTTTTGCATGGACGACACTTGGCCTGTGATTCGCTCCCTGCACCTCGTCTCTGATTGGAGGACGGAGACTCTGCTGCTACATTAAACTGGTGTTTTCCTGCTGATATCGGAAAAAAACAAAAAGAAAAGAAAAGAAACGAGGAAGGGAATGATGTGTAATTGCTGGAGCATATACTGTAAACCTGGAGGGGGTCTTGCCTCCGACCTGTGGTCATGTACAGTATCTGGCTTGAGTATTTTCTGAGTGTCTTCATTGTGAGTGAATAAATAAAGTTGCAGGCATTTTGTCTGAATCTGCCCCTTTGTTGTCTTTATGAAGCCTTCAGTGAAAATGGAATTCCTTGACATGCACTTTGTTGTCACGGTCATGTCTTTAATGATGCAATAATGAACTTGGCCTTGTCCTTCAGCGGTAAGGCTGATGTCGGTGGCAGGTGCTCGCCACCCTGAACAGCTGAAGACACCGTGATTGACGGTGGTTTAGGGCAGTTAATGACAGTTCTTAGTGCTTAACTGTCCGCGGTGTTCACACCAGGTCAGGAGGACCCAGACAGCCTGCGACATCGATACAACTTCATCGCCGACGTGGTGGAGAAGGTGGCCCCCGCCGTGGTTCATATTGAACTCTACCGCAAGTAAGGGTCTTGCCCTACCCCACAACACCCCCCCCCCCCCAAACAAACACACCAACGTGCCCATCTTGTGAACATACGGCGTCAGCGATGTCACTGGCCAGCTGTCTTGGCGGGGCCCTTCGGAAACAAACACTCGGCCTCCGATGCATGATGCATAAACATCACCAACATGTTATTCTGCTTGAAAGATCCTGGAGTCTCTGTTATTCCAACATCTCCACTGGTTCATTTAGCCAAGTCTCCGCGTAAAACCCCAGCAGGAAATACTTTCAAAGAACCCAGCCAGTAGGAAAATGCTGCATGGAATACTTCTTATATTGCAGTTGTAGTTTTATTTTCGTCCTTTTAATTGTAGTTGTAGTTTTATTTTGGTCCCGGTTTGGTCATTGTACACATCCCTTTAGAAATACATTCCCAATGCAATAAAAATTTGATTACAATATTTTTAACTTTAACCTTTTTCCTTAATATCCTCCTGAGACCCAAGGAAAGAAGCGTCCTTCAATTTTAGGATATTTGTCTTTGGAGGAATTCCAAATCTTACAATTTTAATCTTACAATTAATTTTTTTTCTAATTTATTTTTATTTTTAAATTGACAGTATGTCCTCTTTAGTGTACAACAGGAATAAATATATTTCCTTACATCAGTTAAAAGATAGATGCAAAAACAAAATGTCCACTACAATGGACTTAAATGAATGGGTGGGGTCTCAGGAGGAAAATATCTTGCATCTATGTTCCGCACGTCTGCCGTCACGGTCAGTTATAAGCAGGATGTTGTTTTTTTATGGGGGGGGATAAGTGTCCCTTGGAAGAGACCGCAAGTCCTTCCCCCAAAGATCAGCATCACCAAGTATATGTGCTGAATGTCAGAATAAGCAAACGATTAGTGTCAACTTTGCATGAAGATCCACAAGCCTCGAAATCATTCTGGATATTTCTGTCCTGGGAAAGTAGGAAGAAAGCCTGTATGCAAAAAATATAAAGAACACCAGGGATATGTTGATATACGGGGAGGTAACTCTCTGTTCCTGGTAACTGGTTATGGATGGATGGATGGATGTTGCTGCTCACATCCTCAGTGTTTAAGTGCGACACCCCCGCCCCGCCCCGCTTACTCAGGATGGTGTTCTCCAAGCGCGAGATGGCTGTGGCTAGTGGCTCGGGCTTCATCGTGTCCGAGGACGGGCTCATCGTCACCAACGCTCACGTGGTGGCCAACAAGCATCGTGTCAAAGTAGAACTGAAGAGCGGCGCCACCTTTGACGCCAAGATCAAGGACGTGGACGAGAAGGCCGACATTGCCCTCATCAAGATCGATGCCCCGGTAAGGCCCCGCCCTTCTCACGTGAGCGAGTCAGCATGCAGCAGGTTTGGAATCACAACCTGTTTCTGCTTTTCTTTTAAGTTTTTATGGTGCAATGAATTTGTGTGGAAATAAGGTAAATGTATTGCGGAAACTGACATCTGGCCTTTATCGGAACAATTCAGAGTTAATCTGCATTTGAGAAACCTGTTGGAAAATACATTCAGAGGTTGCATTCCTTTGTGAATATTTCCTGATGGGCTTTGTGAGATAAACCACGTTGCAGCTCTTATGTTATAATACTGGGAGTGACCCACTTGGCTAATTTTGTGAATTTTGTTTGGCAGTGAAAATCAGGATTAATCAGAGTATTGTGAAGTTGATGTGATCTCACAGGTCACAGGGGATTAATATTCCTGTTCACTCATTTCCTGAAGTGTAGAGGTCACGTGCTTTTCAAGACCCCGGCCGTCAGCAAATCCTGCGTCAGTGCCTTGAGAAAGAAAATATCTGGGGGGCAACCAGGGGCAAGTCTGGG
>JABFEB020000041.1:12299279-12317354 GCA_019775895.2 Stomatorhinus ivindoensis
GTGTCTTGCTCAAGGACACTTTGATGGGGTCAGGAGGAACCAGGGCTCGAACCTGCAACCCTACAGTTGCCGAGCGATACTGCTGCCTCCTGCACCACCATCTTCCCCCATGTACCCCTTCGGTACTTCAGTACTTTGGGCTGGGACTTGAAAGGCTCTACTTAATGTACTAATTAATAAGAAACATAGTGTTAGTTACATACTGATTCCACGTTCATCATTTGTCATTACAGTCCATGTATCTGTTCATGGTTTGTACTTGAGTAGTAACTGAGTTACTGAGTTATTTATGCTCCCCCAAATAATGTGCTACCTAAAAGCCAGCCTTCCTCATTGTCCTGTCAGAAAGCCATTCTGTATCACGCAGAAGGACCTTTGTGATATATTCATGGCCATTAGATGTTTCTTGTGTTCCTCTGTCATTGTAGAGACATTGTCATTATCACGGACGCCTGGAAGGGCATGACGACTCACTGGTGGCACTTAGCACCTGCTCAGGTCTCAGGTATGTCCAGTCATCCATATGTCTTCATTAAGCATGTATCTAAGTGAGCCTGGAGCTGACCCTAGAAGGCACAGGGCACTGGGCAGGGGACACCCCAGGGACACACTCACATACTATGAGCAGTTTAGGGACACCAGTGTCACCAACTCTGGTCAGCTGGCTAGTGTGAGATTTTCAATTCGAGACAAGTCTGCACATACTGTACATGCATGCTCATTTACGTGTATGTAACAGTTTTATTACCTTGTAAGCATATGGCGCAGGGAGTTAAAGTTCCTCTCTTACTCTGTCATAGCAAGCTTTGCACTTTTAATTATTATACCTATCATACATTCTTATATGTTAAAAAATCAGTTTAAACTTTTACTTCCGCTGCTTTTGCATGAGTGTTGCATGCGTTCTCCGAGACAATCATAATCATTTTCCTCCTTGCTGTTTAAATCACTCCTAGACGGGTTTGTGAGAAATGTATGAATTAGTATTTTGTTTTATAAAAACCCCAAAATTTATCACAACAAAATCATATTGCTACATTTGTAACAGAATCGTATCGCTAGGACAGCACGCTATATATGTGCTGTATTAGTATATTTAACAATAAAATTCCGTAGCACCGCGAGCATAGCGAAGGACGAGGAGACTTGCTTGCCGGAACAGAACACGCTCTCAATGGAAGATTTATATAGGCTAAGAAACACGGGAGGATCGGACAGGGTATACATACTGTAAGACAAAGTACGGTGGTTGGTGCGGTGGAAAATTGTGTCACGTGTGAGAGTTGCCGAACACGATTTTCAAATGTGTGAGGAAATCCGACTACCTAAAGGAAACCCACAAAACACAATGGGGTCATGCAAATTCCACATACAGATAGTGGAAGTGGGACCACAGTGCTACCGTTGGTTTAACCCAGGAGAGGAAGCGAGGCAGCTTAAAAAAAAATTGTGTCTGTTTACCTTTCAGTGGCGTTATTTTCTTTGGAAAAGAGAGTTACGGAATTGAACCGACTGCCACTCATTCCACAACCAATGAACACTACCTCTTTCCGCTGGAACCCAATGAGAATGAGGGGGTCTTCTGTGGAGTGACCAGTGAAATGGATACCTCCGATGGCCACGCCCACCCTACGACTACCCTGTCTATCAGCAAATTATTCCGGGTATAATGCAATATCTGCACTGTTAGCAGGCAGTAAAAGTTGTGATAAAGAATTATGGATATGGCAAACCTGAAAGTGCCATCTGTTAACTCATAGCTGGGTCATTCTTCCTCCCACACTTGTTTTCCGTTACCTGTTCAGAAAAAACGTAATTTGCCACAAACCAGATATGTTGAGCTGGTGCTGGTCGTCGACAAGAACAGGGTGAGATGTCTATTTATTTTGTCAGTTGGTTATTAGTTACCTGAACGTTGGTGTTAATCGGATGGCTTGTTTTTCACGCTCTGTCCTCAGTATGACATCGAAAAGGGCAATGATACGGCGGTGACAGAGGAGATGGTGTCACTGGCCAATCTGCTGGACGGGGTGAGACCTGTTTCTTTAATGAATTCTGACCCCTTATACACCTGCACAGTCATGCATCATGTGCAAGTTAAACCAGCTATCATTTCATGAATGATACTATATATTTCCTAATTACACAGAACTTCTTTGGGGTTCTGATAGAGATTTTGGGACCCATAAAAGCATACGTTGTTGGACTCATAATCCAGACCGATCCAATTATGTTAAAAATTTTGGTACAAGCCCTTGACATCCTAACTCGTGTCTCCTTTATGGTTTCTCTGGTACTATTAATAACATCCATTTATCTATCTTCCAAGGCCTTATCCAGTCGAGGGTTGTAGTTAGAGTATATCTGACCATAATTTTTGAGTAAGAGTAGCAGATCATTACACTCAGCCATCCGCTCCATGAAATCCTTGTGTACCCAGTACTACCAGGAGCTGAATATCCGTGTGGTTCTGGTGGGAATGGAGATCCTGAAGGCGGGTAACCCGTTCAGCGTGAACGGCACCGCGGGCCAAACTCTGGGCAACTTCGTCAAGTGGAGGCAGACTGTGCTGTTGCCTCGCATTCGACATGATGTGGCTCAGCTTGTGCTGTGAGTTTGGGGGCAGGGGGGTCGCTTTTTAACAGCATCGGGATGGCTAAAGTACTGGAAAATCCCCTAGTTTAACTATCATGGATGGGCAGAAAAACACAGGTATGCTTACCTCAAACAACAACGTTTGTCCCATACATTGCTACAAAGCCTGAGTAGAACTAAAAGGTTCTCTCATGTAAAAAACTTCCAGAATTTACACATGAAATGTACAGATTGTTTAATGCTCTGTACCCAAAGCACCAGTTGACAGGTGTTTGGTATTCACTACTGGGACCTAAGTTGACTTACTGGATAATGCTTAAGGTGGACCTATAGGTTATGGGTTTAGATACAAAAAGGGTTGTGTTAACTTGTGAAGGAGCCTTCATGAGCTTAACTACAAGCAGCTAGATATTTCTCCATAGTTCCTCCAAGCATGTCAGCATTAACGGAGTAACTTTCCCACCATAAACTTTCTTCACGTTACTAGTCATGGCAGTTTGATATATTCAACACATTATAGGCATTTTTAAATTTCCCCCCCCTCCAATTTTTTCGTGTCCTACAGTTTGAACCCTGACATAGACCGTCGTCAGGCACCATTGTAGTGAAGGTGACTGGCTCGGCCCTGTTTTACAGCGTATTACCATGTGTCACTGTGTTTTACTGTGTTTTAGGGGCCTGCCTCCATACTCTGGTGAAATCCTGGGAATGGCATTCGTGGGCACTGTGTGCTCCGCCTCTAGTGCTGGGGGAATCAGTGTGGTAAGGCCTGGCTTACGGTCTCTGGCTTAGCGGCTGCATTGCATTTGCCAGGAGTCGTGCTCAGTTCTTTCACAAAATCGGCCCATTTCCAGTCCTGCCAGAAGTCAAAATACCCCCTGCCACCCACGGCAGATCTCACAAAATTATTAGAACATAAGCGCCAGGGTAATGGAATGTCAGCTGACCTGCTTGTTCCCCCACCCCTCCCCTGCAGTGCACGGGCAACCAGTTGGCTTACTACTCCACGATAGTCGCCCACGAACTGGGCCACAACCTGGGGTTCAACCACGACGACGGCCGCTGCAACTGCAACGGATCTGCCTGCATCATGAATGCAACCGCCAGGTATGCGCCCTTTTCGCGCCTGTGCTTCACTGTGGCATGCGTGGCCCAGTGATGTGTGCGGCATGGACTCCCCCGTTCTGTGCTGAAATGAGGTTTTAGAAGTTCCTGGTTTTTCAGTTTCATTGTTGTTGTTGTTTCGAACACCTCGCTCACTGCCTCCCTCTAGTGGGTCGACCCTGTTTAGCGCGTGCAGCAGCGATGACTTTGAGATGCTGATCCTACGAGGAGGAGGCATCTGCCTCAAGAACCTGCCGCCCCCTAGCAGCGTCATCACCTACGCCATATGCGGCAATGGGATACTGGAGGCTGGGGAGCAGTGCGACTGCGGCAAGCCCCAGGTGAGCGCCAGGGTCACCGGGCCGAGCTGAGGTCCGCCCGGCCTCGAATCCACGCTCTGATGCCGATCTCCTGCCCATGTGTGCTGTAGGTGTGCCAGAATGTCTGCTGCAATCCTGCTACCTGCCAGTTCACCAAGGGCTCCACCTGCGCGCAGGGAAGCTGCTGTCAGAACTGCCAGGTAGGTGGCGCCCTGTCATCTCATCCTACTCCTCCAGAAATCGCTATGGCGATCCATCTGGGGAATCACGCAGCGTGAGGGAATTCCACGTATCCTACAGCTCTGGCATCAAAAGGTCATCCTCGCAGTTGGTTAAGTAGAACGAGAGGCGGAGCTCCTTTGTTTGACTCTCTGTTTAATAATCTACACTTAGGGGGTCTGTGTTCCATCTGTAATCTTGGCCCTTTTGCAATCAGGAATCAAGCTTGGTGTACATACATCCCGTTTCTGTAACCACTGATCCAGTACAAGGTTGCAGTGAACCAGAAGCCAGTCTCGGGAAGCACAGAGCACAAGGCAGGGTAGACCCTGGATGGGATGCCAGTCCATTGCTAGATACACACTCACTATGGACTTATCACTAAGATATGCCAGTTACCCTGACTGTCTTTCGAATCGTGGGCGGGAACTGCAGTTGGGTACTGGGCTGAGGGCCGTGTGTCTGTGCTGCAGGTCATGGTGGCAGGGACGCCCTGCAGGCCGTCGGTGGACACATGTGACCTGTCAGAGTTCTGCACCGGCCAATCAGGCTCCTGCCCCAGCGATTATTACATCACGGACGGGACGGCATGTGGCAACAACACCGCCTACTGCTACGATGGCCGCTGCCAGACTTACAATTTCCAGTGCCAGCAGCTGTTTGGGCAAAGTAGGTACTGGGCAATTCTGACCCCACCTTCCCTTCCGCGCCCCGCCTTTGGGGGGGCGTCATCTGCCCGAATGCTTAGGTTCTCCACCGCTGTTTTCTTCACAGATGCAGCGATGGCCCCCAACATCTGCTTCAGTGTGGTCAACGCTAGGGGGGACCAGTTCGGCAACTGTGGATACAAGGGAAACAGCTTGGTTGGTTGTACGGTTGCGTAAGTGCACTCCCTCATGCTAAGGGTTTGATTCGGCATGGAGAGCATGCAGGCTCCTGCCTTAGACTGTGGGGAGGGTTTAAGAGACACGAAGATCCTCCCCCTGGGGATTAGAATTCCATTTCCTGAAGGTTAGCAAGGAGAGACCGTCAAGAGAGACAAACAAATTAGGTCATTTTGCAACTTCTTTTGAATTTAATTTGGCTGTAAAACGATGACAGAATGACACGGGATATGTTTTGTAGTAGAAGAATGCTTGTGTATAAGGACTACATGTCCCTGATCGTTATAAACAGGTGTGTGCAGAAGGTACAGGGTGTGTCTGAACGTTTGCCCGTTACGTGTACATGAGATTCAAAGGGGCGGGTGTTACTTTTAACCCGCACCTCAAAAATTCTCAGCACAACCCCGGTTAGAAACATACCGGAAATCAGAGGTAATTTACAGCTCTCTCTCAGACTGCTACTATCAGAAAGGGAGTCTTTATTACCACACGACCAAGGCTGGCGGCACAGCTCGCTGCGGCTGAAGACATCGTGATAATAGCTGATTAACAATAGAGAATAAATGCAAGACACAAGAAAGCAGGTGATAAATACAGTGGTTTGGGCAAATTTAACTAGTGCAATACAGAAATTGACTGAGGAACAATACAGGCAATATACACCCATACATATAGTGCATATTTATGGCTGTCATGGCTACCTTCTCAAAAGTTGATGGGGTAAGTCAGTTCTTTTAGTTTCCCTCTATGCTGCTGAGTCACCGGTGTGTTCTGCCCTGCAGCCAGTCTCTGTGCGGGAAGGTGCAGTGCACCAATGTGAATGCCAACTACCCGCCTCAGGGTGCGATCATATCCGTGCAGACCATCAACGGGGTCAACTGTGTCAACGCCAACTTTGACCTGGGTACGGATGTCCAGGACCCAGGCTACGTCAAACCAGGCAGCAGCTGCGCGCCGGGCATGGTGAGGCGTCACAGTGTGTTGTCCAATCCTATTGGACCTGTGTATGGAGGCTTTCTGTGATTGGCTGAAATTTTATGAATATGTGTCCATTAATCTCTGCCTCCAAATGCCTTGTTTTATAGACGTGCCTCAATTTCCAGTGCGTCAATGCCTCATTGCTGATGCCGAATCAGTCGTGTACCCCCCAGAACACCTGCTCGGGTAATGGGGTGAGTGGGGGGGAGTCATGGGGACATCATCAGTTTGGGGCAATTTGGGGAGATTGATAGAACTCGATGTTTTCAGGTGTGTGACAACCTGGGCAACTGCTTCTGCAACAACGGCTGGGCCCCCCCCTACTGTGATAGAGCTGGCTTTGGGGGCAGTATAGACAGCGGCCCTGCCGAGATAGGTATCTCCACCTACCTCACCGTCACATGGATCCCATCCTCTAGAGGGCGCCGCTGTTTTCCTGCAGCCGACACGTGCTGGTGTGTCCCGCAGATTACTCCCTTCGGAATGGCCTGCTCATCTTCTTCCTGCTGGTGGTGCCTATTCTCATCGTCGTCGCCCTGGTGCTCATCTACTTCTTTAAGCGCGACTGGATGAGGGCATGCTTGAGGAAACGCCCCCCCGGACGGTAAAAGCCCACTCCCGTTTTCACCCCTGCTACGCCTTGCCACCCCCCACCCGACCGGTCCCTCTCCCAGTATCCTTTGCTCTGCGGGCTGCCGTGTGAATCGCTGTACCTTGTAGGTCAGCGAATGCCGGCGGGAACGACGCGAGAACCTCCCCACATCCTCAGACGCAGAGCAATGACAGATCGCAGCAGGTAGGGTGATCCCTCCAGAACATGGTCTCTCCCTCCAAAATGGCACCCATATCATCTGTGTCGTACCGTATCAACATGAACCGTCTACCATTTCAAATGAATTGGTCACATGATTCAAATTGTTTTGCCGAGTGTATTTCCTGAGGGTCCTTTGACCCTGCTCATGAAGGATGGAAGGATGGATGTTAGGTGAAGGTTCCTCAACCACGTGTTTTTGGTTGGAAAAACTGTGAGAATCCAAAAAGTCTACAATCTGATGTTATTAATTTGAAGGTGCACAAATTAAATAATAATAATAATAATAATTGCATTCTTCAGCTAATGTGAATTTGGTTTCAGCACCAGAAGTCTCTGGGTCACGACTTAAATCAATCCGACGCCTCAGTATAGTGTAATTGCACATGAGTTCTAAGGAGAATTGGGGCTTATAAAAGCTCAGCCTGAGGCAATACATTAAACTAGGCTTTTAACCCAGGACAGAGGAACTTTTTTTTTATTGTTTTCATCCCTTATAGACTGGAAGATTGTGACTCAGTTACAGCGCCCTCTTTGGTCACAATGCAGCAGATAGATAGATAGAACTTAATTGATCCCACACTGGGGAAATTTACTTGTTGCTACAGCAAGTAAATAAAAAGCAATAGAAAGAAAACAGACCAAAAATACAGTAACAATATACAATAAATAATAAAATTAGTGCACACAATTACACATATTGCACAGACCCAAAAATACACACACATACATATACACATTGTATGGACATACATACATATACACATATATACAGACTGCACCGAGTGTTGTAGTATAGTTGAATTGCACAATATTAGCACAGAATAGATAGTGGGGGGGTTATGAGTTGTCAGATTGCAGGTCCCAACAGCGTCACGTTGAATTATAATAGCACAATGCTTTCTGGGAGCAGCAGTATATTCTACTACTTCAGTGCAATACGGTTTATGAGTTGTGTCTAACTCCACCCTCCTATTTCCAGAGTTTGCCCTCATACACGGCACGCCCTCCAGGACAGGTGCCTAGGTATGTATCTCTCTCTGAGATAAATACCTTAAAGGTAGATAGGACATATTCAGGACTGGGATTAAAAATTGGCACTGGAATTAGGGTTCCACTGATATATTTTGCTGAACCAGAGGGGGGGGGATCTTACACAATGAATTTTGCAGGCCCACTGGGACAACGTCCAGCGTGCCAGATGGCCAGTTCAGCCCTGAACATATTTAAGTAGTCCATGTTGTTTTTTTCAGAGTGTAAAGGGGTAACAGTAATATTAAGGGAGTAACAAAAGTGGTAGTAATCACCAACGTCAGCACACTAGCACACCAGCCAGTGATCGTTATACTAAAAGGGATTCTTGTCACACTCTGCTAGCACGCAAAGTGACACTGCCTTATTGTGTTGCGTGTGCATCCCACAGATATGGGCAGAGGACTGGCGGAGAGCAGGGCACAACCCTGGCGGTGCCACAGCCGATACGACAGCAGGGTCCGGGGGTCCCCAAACCCATCGTACCCAGGCAAGCGGTGCCATAGTGACGTGACATCATCGCTGTCTTGATGTTTGTCTGCTGGGAACATGAGTACCGGTCGTTACATCTTATTACTGCCTTTGATATACTAAGCATATTTTTTTAACTCTGTCTCTCTTGAAAATGCAGCAGGCTCACATTATGAATGACAGAATGCCCCACTCGTTCATTTTACTACTGTAAGATGTGCAGCATTTAAATGACTGCCGACGATATTTTGTTCCATATATGAATTGATTTGTTCAGTGCAGGGATGGCCAGTCTTATCCAGAAACTGGCCACTGATTAAGTGGGTTTTCACTGCAACTCCTTAATTAAATTACAAATTACAGGATTGATTGGCTGAAGAATCCTCACACATGGGTTTGAACAGCTAACCTAAAGGTTGTCCCAAAAACCTGCATACGCACTGGCCCTTTGCGGATAAGATTGGTATACAACCACCTCTCTAACAAAAAATATTTTCAGGGAATGGAAGCAATATTTCATGTAAAAAAAATGTAATGAGTATTTTAATGTTAATGTGAACTAAATAAAATGGTTTTATTTACATGTGTGGACTTCCTTGACAGTGTGACTGTTTTTGTGAGTAATGTTTGTGAGCTTTACTAAGTGTCTGTGTTTTAAAACATTGCAGCAATCGTAGGAGCCTTATGAAGAGGCCTTGCACTGTTAGTCATGCAATTAAAGCTGCTGCTTTAATTATGGGAGACCAGGGCTTGTGTCCTCTGGTGAAATTACTGCATTGGTGACAGAGGCAGGGTGTGAGGCAACCCTACGTCTGTAACACAGCCTCTGTTAAAGCTCCACGGGTCTGGCATAAAACAGGCTTGTGTGACTTTGCCCAGACGAGGGCAGCATAACATTTCCAGGATCCTTGCTTTGCCATGGGAGGCCCTGCTGAATTTAATACTACATTCATTTGCTCAGAAAATAAGCTAGGAATAGTATATATAAAGTCACCTAGAATATACGTATTGTTTGTTTCTTATTATTTATAAAACATGACTGATAAACCCCCGATACGGAAGTTAAGCGAAAACTTGTGTATGACTTTAAGAGGACGCTTTCTTTTTATTGGTTGACTCTTAGACCCTGCAGCCAATCACAATTTCCACGATTCCCTACACTTCCTGTTCACTGTAGAACCCGGAGTCGTTTCTCAGAATGGAGAAAGTAGCATTTGGTTTCGATGCCCTTGCACTAGTTCCTAAATTATAGTGTATTTTAAAAAGATAAAGTAACTGTATTCCGGATTATCGTTTTTTGTTTGTGAATGGAAGCGCTAGCTAAGCCGGTGAGCTCCGAGAATGCACGGACATGCCTGTGTGTTCTGTGCGGTTTGCCCGCTGCAGGCAAGTCGACGCTGGTCCAGGTTCTCTCTGAGTCTTTACGGAAGAGGGGCTGGGGATGCTACGTGCTGTGCTATGATGATTTAATCCCAGACGAAGCCTATGAGCTGCGCATAGCAGAGAGTGACGAGCTGAGCCACGGGGTAATGAAACTCTTCCTTGAAAATTAAAAATCCCGAAAGGAGTCGCGTTGTATGAATTTGAATTCAACTACGTTATGTTTCAGCGAACCAAATAACCAAAATGAGTTTTCTTTAAATATATTACGTATGCTGCTCCAGCAGATTGGCTTCAGTATAGATAAACTGACAGCTGTGTCTTTCCAGATTTCCATTGATGATATGTGTATTTAACCTCAGCAAACACACTGGAAGGTGAGCAGACGCGAGGTGCTTCAGCGTTTGGAGCAGCTCCTAAAGCGCGACCACGCACCTTTGCGCGCCCCCGAACCAAGCTTTGACGAAGACACGTGGACGCGCTTCCTGCGCGCCGCACATGATGCAGCGGAGTCCAGCTGTCACCTACCTAATGACCCCGCAACTCTAGTTATTCTCCTGGATGACAATTTTTACTACCAAAGCATGCGATATGAAGTTTATCAACTTGCCAGAAAACGTATGTGAAATTTCAAATGCTGCGGTACAGAGGCGTTGTTTGTTAGAGTCATTCATGAGGGGGATATTGGCTGAGATATGTTGTGATTGACAGTCAAGTAATATTTCCCATAGCTGGCTTTCTCGATTTAGCTGTTTGGACACTTAACATAGACAGTGTACTCATGAAATGCTAAGAGTTATGTGTCCTTGCAAGGAAAAGTGGCGTTTCTAAAATTTTATTTTCAAAATAGCATTTCTTAATTTGCCTAGCACTTACACTTGCTTATGCCAGACAGGGTGTAAATTGCCTCCCTTAGATTTGAAACAAACACACCTATATTAATTTTGTTCTTGTGCTCAGCATATAGAAATCCTAATGTTTTATATTTACTTTTATTATATATAATGATATTACTATATGTTCAAGGGGCAGCCAGGTGGTGCCGTGGTTATCACTGTTGCCCCACACCTCTGGGACCTGGGATCGAGTCTCCGCCTGGGTTCCATGTGTGTGGAGTTTGCATGTTCTCCCTGTGTCATTGTGGGGTTTCCTCCAGGTACTCCAGTTTCCACCCAGAGTCCAAAGACATGCTGAGGCTAATTGGAGTTACTAAATTGCCCGTAGGTGTGAGTGTGCCCTGCGATGGGCTGGCCCCCCAACTTGGGTTGTTTCCCACCTCATGCCCATAGCTCCCAGGATAGGCTTCAGACCTGCTGTGACCCACGAGGATAAGTGGTTTGGAAAATGGATGGATGGATTATATTCAATCGCACATTTAGTAAGTGGATACCCCTTTACAATAAGGCTCCCTCTTGCTCCTGATAAATGGTAGTAACTTTATTAATAAAGTAAAAAAAACTGTTATAACTTGTTTATAATTGTATATTGACGATTCACAAAATTTTAACATAATAACCTGACTATAGACCATTCATAAACCCTTTATAAGGGTGGGCTTATTGCAAAGTGGTACCAATGAGTTTTGCTGGTTTCATTCTCTCTGATTGTAAACAGCTCCGGTGAATAACACCAATTACCCACATGATTTTGTGACTGTTTCACAATCTTTGACAGAAGAGTGTATTACAGCTCTTACGAAAACATGTTCCAGTGTTATGGAGATTGTCAGACGGGCAGCATAATGATTCTGTGGTTATTAGATGGGACAGGACAGCTCTCTCTCCCTCCTCTTTGTGCGCAGACTCTCTGGGCTTCTGTCAGCTGCACGTGCACTGTCCCGTGAACTCATGCCTGAGCAGGAACCGGGGGAGACACCGGCCGCTGCCGGACCAGGTGGTGGCGGAGATGGGGAAGCGTTTGGAGCCTCCCAACCCTGTCAGAAACAGCTGGGAGCAGAGGAGCCTCACGCTCACCAGTGACCGTGCCTTTTCACCACAGGACGTGTACGTCTGGCACCAGTGGGACGTCGCTTAGTCTAGGAAATGTGCTGTGATGACCGTTCGCAAGCTTTGTCATGGTTGTCCTCGGTATCTCATTGAAAAAGAGTGACTTAGCAGCTAGCGGCGGATAGAATTAAAGATCAGGTGAAAGAATTTAACATGTCTGTGATGCGTACGTTGTTCCCTCCTGCCTGGAGTGAAACGGAGGCCTCTGTCCTTCTGTCTGGCTTCAGAGAGCTGTCTGTCGGTCTGATTGCTGCTGCGATGGACAACCCCCTGTGCCCAATCCAGGATGACACAGAGCAGAAGGCAGGGGAGCTTTTAACTACTAATTACTGGTAGACAAGTAATGGAACATTAGCCTAAATACAGAGAATACATGTTTGGATATATGCTACAGCTATGGTCTAGAATACCTAATGATTTTTGTATCCACTGGTGCCATTATCAGACTCCTTGTTCCTCTGACATCACTAAATGGAGACGGGTCCTTTACTGTGGACTGACCTCAAATTATGACATCACCGCATCTCCCATGCTGACAGTGATCAGCGTACATATCACCTTGTGTCTGAAGTAACCCACCGTCTTAAAACTGGCCTCGCTACATAAAACTAAGCCATTTAAGAACTTGAATATGTGACAGTCAGGACCAAGGTGATCTTGATGAACTACAGTGTGGTACACAATGAGATGGTGATGTGAAATGAAGGATTAGTCATTGGGAGTTTTTTAGGCAGAGCTGTGTGTGGTCTGTAGGCAAATCATGGTGGGAGGGGCCTAACTGAATCCGTGTGGTACCGTTCCGTTTAAGGAGGTCGACCGGCTGAGCTGTGCATCCAGCGTAGTTCACCAAGCGGACCAGGCCTGCCGCCGGTTGGTGTCCCAGGCCATGCAGGGGGCCAGAGGTCAGTCTACGGTCACATGGTCTCTAGGACCTGCTGCTCATTGGCTGGGTGCCTTTGTGGTCTGAGAGATGGGCTTTCTGGGCAGATACCCAGTGGTTCTAGGTTTGATCCTGCAAATCTTATGTAGTTCTCTCCTGTATGAGAACATATACCATCTCTCTGTAATCCTGGTAATAGTTGCTACTCACTCAATTCCAATAACGTCGCTCTCGTCAGTGATAATACGAAACCAGGATGGCCTCTAAGGGCCAGACTCGTATAGATCATTCTGCCACCTCTGGCTTAGAACACTGGGACACTGGTTCTCCTCTACACTCATCCTGTTGGGATGAGAAGCATACATGATATTCAGATACATAGTTTTGTGTGTCACTGGAACAGTCTAATCAAAGACTGGTCCTTAAAACCGAATCCTCCACAAGCCAGAGATACTTTGTAGATCCATCAGGTCCTAAGTTCTGACCTTAAAGACTTCTTGAAGAATATACAATAATATATAAAGGGAAGACTTTTATGGAAATATCTACTGCATGTAAACCTTTTTCCCTGTCAAATATCTGTTTACAGTATTGTTCCATTTTATAGCATTTTTGGGTTCAACTGGAATTTTCAGTTCTCATGAGGTCTGCGTCTGTCCACATATTTTTTCATTTGTTCGTTTACTGTAGAACGTAAAGTTCCCGCAGAGAGCATGAAGTCGCTGGCCGCGGAACTAAACCAGCTGAAGACTCGATCCCTGGATGACCTACGGAAAGCGGCACTTTGCGGCCATCCCACACGCCCCGGCGGGAGCGGAGACCTGGAGAGAGCAGTGAGCGGGGCGGTCGCTGCCTTTGAGCGGGAGACAAGCGACTGCATCACACGATACAGCAGAGAGAACGCTGAGCTATGATGATCCACACTTCCCAGCTGTGGTCAGAGGGTGGCGCCGTTTGTCAGAAGATTTGGCACTAGATTGGACTATAAGTGTATCTCCTCAAGGTTTCAACCCGAGTAGCTGAGTTAGCCTTGACCTAGAGTGACATGTGCTTGTGAATTTGTGTGGGCCGAACACGCCGCCGCTGGGTAAGAACACACACTAAGCCGCCGTTAGAAAGTCGTTTACTTAGAATGTACAAAAAGCAGGGCATTTAAATTGTAAATGACATGTGTTAACGTTATTTCTACACAAACCGTGTTTCCACGTGTACGTTACAACAAAGCACAACACAGTTTCGCAGCAGGTTTATCCCCTGACACAAACAAACTCATCACCCCAAGTCTTCCTCTAGGAACAGCAACTGCATCTCAGAATGATGTTATGCACATACACAATAGTCTCTATAATAAAACACTACGGACTGGTTTCTTGTGATATTACAGTCACAAAAAAAGTGATATTTACTTCCAGGCACGAAAAAATAAAAGGCTTTCGATGGAAATACACTTTTCCACATTACAAATAAAGGTTTCTATATAAGCCTTCTTGAATATAATGTGCATTTTTATGTACCAATCACATAAGAGATTGTTATATTATCTAGTTAACAGCCACTATTATTTTTTTTTCCCTACCAAAATTAAATCAGCCCCAGCTGGTTAGACAACATTCTGAAATCAGAAATAATGGAAACACTGGAAACGCCGTCACCACGGTAACCTTCCCATTACGTGTGGTTATAAGACCGAATGACTAAGTCATATTTACACCATCTTTTAACTCAAGGCAAAAAAACAGACATTTTAGTAAAGGGTAATAAATAAAGCATGAAAGTTACTGTAAGTTCTTAATTAAATAAAGGCCTTCTTTTGTGGATGGTTTCAGATGAACGACCGACCGATAAGCCCATAGACTTTAAGACCCCCTCCTCAGTTCAAAAAGGCTTTGGCGCTGCATCCTGTGTAGGTGAAGAACTGAGTGAATCATTTGAAGCAACTATTAATGACTGTTTTAAGGGCTCCGAAAATGTGGAAGTCCTACAAATGGCCTCCCGTCCTGCCGCAAAACTGAAGAACGATTCCCACTTTGCCTGCCTGCCCCTAACCCCATCTGCCTGCGGGGCTGTGCCTCTCATGTTGAGTCGAATATCTAAATGTAGTGAGAAGTATAAAAAACACACACACACACCTCAAGTATTCATAGTTTGTATAAATTAGTCAAACTTGTAATTTGCTTTACTCCACACTGTTTTTACCCCCCCAACTTCCCCACTGCTGCTGAAGGTTTTGTGCTTTTCCCATTGATGGTTACGACCCAGTCAGATCTCCACTGCTATTCAAACATTCTCACTTCTCTGCTACATTCTGAGTGCTGAACAGGATGATTCCATTTGACCACCAAGACTCACATGGTGTGGGATTCGTAGATCTGTACGGAAAAAGGCCTTGTGGGAAGCAGTGTTAAACTAAACAATAATAATAATAAACCCCATCACACGCTTACTTACCAACGGACATCACTATGGACAGATTTACTCCACACATCCATATCCTCTAACAAAAAAACAACTAGGTACAGAACAGGAACTCACGACAGCCACACTGAAAATGTGCAAATCATTTCAATACTTAAAAGAGGTGCACAGATAGTTAAAAATCACTGATTTTTGTAAGAACACGGGGTGGGTCCATCAAACTGCTACGGTTCTATTAAAATATGCTATCTAAAAAAATACTTTGAAAAAGGTTCAGTAGAACACTTTGGCCTTGACGTGACGGAACGGTTAAAATTCAAGTTCTTAAAAGGCTTGGTTTGTTTTTTGTAGTGAGGCGAGTTTTAAGATGGTGGGTTACTCCAGACACAAGGTGATATGCACGCTGATCACTGTCAGCACGGGAGACGCAGTGATGTCATAGCCTGAGGCCAGTCCACAGTAAAGGAACTGTCTCCATTTAGTAATGTCAGAGGGACACTGAGCGTGACGATGGCACAAGTGAATGCAAAAATCATTAGGTATTCTAGACGGCACCTACAGCATATATCCAAACATGTACTCTCTCTTTCTGTTTAGCCTAATTTTCCATTACTTACACCCCCTGCGTAGCTATCATATTACAAGTCAACAGAAATTAAGTCTGATCTAGTTCTCAGGATATCTTAAACAATCACCTTCAGTGCTCTCTAAGGTATCGCAGATCGAGAACGACACCAGAACCTCTGTCTCCAAAGCACAGCTGCAACCATGTGACCCTAGAGACTCCTCCGGAAGCTAAACGCTGGCTCATTCGACGAAGAATCACCGGCGCAGCCCATGAACGCAGCACTTAATGCGGGAGGTTGGTGGGAAGTCAGGGACGTGTCAGGGGCTACCAAGTTCTTACTTTAGGTGCAGCTGGGGACAGATGTCTCTATGCTACTGGTTACTGATTAGGTGAGTGAGTTTTATCGGAGGTGATCAATTCATTGAGAAACGGGGGTGTGCTGATATGAGGTGCGACCCCTGACTTTGAGTCAGTTCGTCTGGCGTGGTAATGCGGGCGACACACACACTCTCTCTCCGCCCCGTTTTCCATCCGGAGACAGTCAACATCATCTCTAAACCATCACGCTGTCTTTTGACTCTCTGAAAAAAGATGTTATCACCCAGATGAATCTGCACCCCGAGATTAAAGGTGCCTGTGATGTAGACTATTTCACAGGATCCAATGGGATCACCATAAGATCGCCCGGACCTTTAACTTCTGCGGAGGAAGGAGGACGATGCAGAGCAGCGCTTCACGCCTTCTCGGCCGAACGTGCGACATCGGCCCTTCCGCGCAGACCACCCGGGGCGTCGGGAGCCGTAGTAACAGTCGTGTGCTCTGTCGGAGCCTTCCCTGCTCGACGGCAGGAAGGAGCGACACGTGCGCGTGCAGGGATTGTTCGTGCGCTAAGGCTGCACTGTGTCCCCTTTAAGAGAAGCCATTAAAAAAAAACACACACACACAGCCATTCCTCTATGATGTCATAGGGGGTGGGGCTTCAGACATGCAGCTTTTGTGACTACTGTCCCCATAAACAATAGCTTGTCTAAAATAATAGTAATAATAATAATAAACACCACCTAGTAAAATATCTTTGTAAAATAGAAAGAGGAAATATTTCATTGCCTGGGTTGACTCCTAAATAAAAGTGGAAGTCCTAAATTTAAAAAAATAATAATTTAAGATGGTCTGAGTTGCCCCCCCCGCCCCAAAAGTCACTGTTTGTGCTGCCCTCTGGCAAAGTGGCACGCAAAGTCATACTTGTTTTTGCACTTGCAGCCGCAGATATTGCACTGGTACGGGTTCTCGTAGCCGTGGCAGCCCATGTGGATGGTGTAGAGGATGTTGTCTGCGAAGTAGGTGTCGCAATGCTGGCAGCTGTGCAGCAGCTGCGGGTCCTGCGCGGGCAGGTTGGGCGCCGGCGTGCTGGGCTGGCTGTTGCTGACGCTGGGCGTGCTGGTGCGAGCGCTGTGCTCGCTGCTGGGACCCGCCACGGGGCTATAATTCCGGTGTGTGGGCGGCCGCGGCTCCGGGGTGGCGGGGGACGAGGCCTGGGCGGCGGCCACGCCGGCGGGTACGGCCACCGGGGCTGCGCCGGCGCTGGGCTGCTGGATGAGGAAGGGCTTCTCGTCCCGGCAGGACAGGTCGTCGGGCGACACGGGGGCCTGGGCCTCTGGGGGGAGGCTGGCCAGCTGGCCGGCTAGAGTAGACAGCTGATTCAGTGGGTTGTCCACCATCATGTCATGGCCGTCTCGGGAGCTGGTCCCAACTCCTATGTGCGCCTTGGCCACGCCATCGTAGGCCTCGGGGTGCAGGTGCGGCAGCTCGTGGGAGAAGTCGCTCAGGTAGTCCGGCTTCTGCACCACCATGGAGGGCGGGCTGAAGTTGATGAGGAGCCGGCGGCTGTAGCTCAGCCCGCCGGCCTTCTTCTGGAGGACGCTGAGCATCTTCTTGTTGGACAGGCCGGAGCGCGCCCCCTTCATGGGCAGCAGCTTGTGCCGCCGCCGCCTGTGGTGAGACAGGTTGCTGCGGTCGCTGCAGCGGAAGGAGCACAGCTCGCACTTGTAGGGCTTCTCGCCCGTGTGCGAGCGCATGTGCGCCTCCAGGTGGCGCTCATAGGCCGAGGCGAAGGGGCACAGGTGACAGCGGTGAGGCTTCTCACCTTGGTGGCACAACACATGGATGGAGGGGGAGGGGGAGGGGGGACATTAGTGTCATGAATACAGAATAGACACAAGAACCTCTTGTATCACAGAAATTTATGTACAGATTCCGGGTGTCCCGCTTACCTGTGTGTATCCGGATGTGCTCGATGAGGCGCGCCGTGCCCTTGCTGGCGTAGTTGCAATACCGGCACTTTAGCTTGCCGTCGTAGGTCCTCTCAAAGCCGTCCACCAGCATGCCCGAGCTGTCCTCCAGGGACACCTCCAC
>JABFEB020000041.1:12325541-12343409 GCA_019775895.2 Stomatorhinus ivindoensis
CAGTGGTTCGGGCTTCTTCTCCCCCATTCTGTGGCGGTGGTATATTCCGCTGCGGACCCCTGACACCAACAGCGCGCCAAATACAGAGTAATATAGGCACAGTTCAGCTTCTACACCTCCTCAAAAACAGTGAAATATTTAGGGAATGAAAATAAATTTTTAACTGAACAGTTTAGTAAAAGTTATCAAGAATGATGACCCCCCCCCCAAACTAATGATACTTCCATCGGCTCACTCCTTTTAAACATTGTAAATGACATGTAGAGAATGGAAGCTCATTTATTTTTATAAATCGTGGAATAAAAATAAAAAATAAGGACAGCAGAGTCAGGGAAACTCATTTAGTTAATCCCATGGAGGCTGAGAAGTTTATTCCAAAACATAAGCAGTTTCATTATTCTATTTTATAACCTCCTGAGACCCCACCCATTCATTTATGTCCATTGTAGTGGACGTTCTGTTTTTGCATCTATCTTTTCACTGATGTTAGGAAACATATTTATTCCTGTTGTGGACTAAAGAGGACATGCTGTGAAATTAAAAATAAAAATACATTTGAAAAGACATGTTACGATTTAGATTTTATTTCCTCCAAAGACAAATAACCTAAAATTGAAGGACACTTTTTATCTTGGGGCTCAGGAGGATATAGTTAAACACATGAAATCGACAGAACAACATTTTAAACGTTCTGACAGTCGATGGTTATAACAAGAAGCACATAAAATCTAATAATAAAATATATCCAACAGAAATATAATTAATTTATACTGAATATTAAATATTCATATGTGAAGTACTTCGAACAGGTAATAGCTAAGTGACTGGTATCACACCAATGCATAACAACAAAATAAAACTAACTACACGTCACTTTTAAAACCTAAAATATAATTTTGAATTCTGCCCGGCAGAATTCCATGCTTTTCATCGTTACCCTGCACTATAATACCAAAATCAACGGAAACAAAATTGGTTCCACCTCGATTACTGCAAGTACCAGTATCAGTAACGTACAAACATTATACCGATAGCTATACTACAGCAAGGTTGTCACTCATACCGCAGTTATCACAATGAGCTACATTTCCCCAGCAGGAGAATAAATCCAGATAAATCTATGGGCGGCGTGGCACTCTGGCTTAAACAAACAGTAGTTTGCGTTACTAACCAGGCAGCCGGTCAAAGACGGGGGTGTCACACCAAAATGCAGTAAACCCCAGCTGCATAGCTCACCGATTCTCATTTTAATACGGCTAGTTTGTAACGTCACCGAGAATATCTTACTGAAGCCTACCGCGCTATAAAGGCGACCCTTTACCTTGTGGCAGTTCAGTGTTTACACTCCTCGGCAGCTCGGAGCGTCGGCAGCACAAACACAGTCGGAATGATCCGCTGACATCCAATATTTTTCCATGTAGTCCAGTCAACGGGAAAACGTTTTAATACTATGGCGATATTATAAAATGCACGCTGCAATTAGCCGACTCCAAAGTGAAATACACTGATTTTCAAATATACTGACGGGTAACAAATTAATTAATTCAAAATACAGGAAGGGAAGAGACAGTCACACTTCACCCTCCGGGGTGAAAGGTTGGTGTGACGGTAAAATGAATCCCCACCGTGCACATTTTGCTGAGAACAATAGTTCCTCTTTCCCTTGTACAGCCACACCGATATAACCTACTGCAAATTAGGACTGTAAAACTACTACAGTGAATATGCTAATAGACCATATAGGACTACCCGTATTATCTTAATGTATAATACGTTACATTTGTTCATGGCAATTCAATCGGACAACATAGGCCTAGTGAAAACTGAGGCCCCTAGGTCATTCCAGAGCAGCGATGCACCCCACACATCTGTAGTTTTTCTAATTTTAATGGGTGCTAATCAAACTTCACTAAGCCGGGGCAACATAAATGTAACAAATTTAAATTATGCTTAAACATATTTACGTTTTATAAATGATTTTCTACATTTTAAGATAGACTTGTTGTATGCATTGTAGACATTACAATTATCACCATTCATTAATCAGTTCTAAGTTATTAACGTACAAAAGATATGCTCAAAAATCTAAAATTATTAGAAATAATTGGTCTGATTTTCTGAGCATATATATATGCATAATTGTAAATTAAGAACGGTCTTATCACGGTCCTAATAGTATACGTATTAGTTGTCCCGCGACCCAGACCGGGATAAACGACTGAAGGATGGTTAGGTTGATGCGTATGCATGATTGCAAATCAATAACTGTCTCTCTGCACTCAATAAAGTATACTGTATCTTAACAGATGTAGTTATCCCCCAACAACCTCTAGCGGGAGGTGATTGGGAAGATAGATGCACGTTTTTTAAATACCTACTATACAGTCACATTGCCTCACTGGAAACTGGCGGTTGCATGCGGGAGATTGCACTTGTTTAAAGGGCGGCGTGACAGTGTGCAGCCAGGTGGCTCTTCGCTAACCCGCGCTCACCGGCACATAAGCTCGCGCACGCCCCCGCTCCCCTCGCCGCATATTAAGGGAAGCGAACATGGCGGCGCCCTTGGTCCGGCTCTGCGGGAAGGTGAGCGCGTTCATACGCGATCTGCAGCCATTTACACGTATAAATACAGGCTACCTTTTAAACTAACAGATATGGGGCTGCTTCCCGGATACCGTTATGGTCAAAGTACGACCATTGTATATCTCCATAAACCATAGTCACGTTATAAACAACGTCAAATTAGTCCGCACGTATCTACTTGAACCCTGGACACAATTAATGGTAAAACGTTATGATTGAAGGTAATTTTGCATATATTATCAGAATATCAAAACTTGTCATATATCTTATTTTCTGTCGTAAATCGATTTACTGACATTGTCATTGCAAATCTGCTACATAGTTTAATCTATATAGAGAATTTTCTGGGGGAAAAAGGTTTTGCTAAGCTGTTTACATAAGTGATCAAGTGGCAGAAATGATTCAGATATAACGCTGCGTGTCTTTACGCGCTTGCGGGCGTTGTGGACCGTACCGACTGTCGATTGTTAAAGTGCGGGCTTGTTTAAATGCAGAGGATCAGGGCCGACGGTGTCTTTATTTTGTCGGGATCTGTTAAGCTGCAGGTCGGCAGGTACCTGCCCCGGCCGTGGACAGCCAATTCATGGAGGCTGCAGCACGGCGGCGCGTCGGCGACGGCGGAAAGCGAGCGGGCCGCCGCTGCTGGAATTCCTCACCCTCCGCTACAGATCTTCTCAGACGAAGAGATAATGATGAAGGAGGCGGGTGAGCTTTAACCTCTGGCGATTTCACAGGGAAGCTGATACAGTGTAACGCTTTTAAACCAGGACAATAGCACTGACAGGAAACAAACGATGTTTTATGCTTGCCTGGGTTATTTTGAATAAGAGCAGTATGTATGACGTTTCATAGTTGAACTTATGAAACTACAATCATTGGCAGTGTTCACACACAAAACTATGCACTCATTACATAATTTAAGTGAAGCCGTACTTTTGTTTTGTTTCATGCCTCAACAGTGAAAAAGTTTGCACAAGAACGCATCGCTCCACTTGTGTCAAAGATGGATGAGACTTCAACCATGGATGAGACCATGATAAAGGAGCTATTTGAACAAGGGGTTTGTATGCCTCTTATTTGGATGATTGTGGGACAGCCCCAGTGCATTATGTCACTCACATAGTCCCCCCTCTCCCCTATGCCCGTTGCAGTTAATGGGCGTCGAGATTGACCCTCAGTACGGAGGGACAGGCTCCTCGTTCTTCTCCTCCATCCTGGTCATCGAGGAGCTGGCGAAGGTGGACCCATCCGTGGCGGTGCTGTGTGACATCCAGAACACGCTTATCAACACGCTGCTGGTCAAACTCGGCACGGAGTCCCAGAAGCAGCGCTACCTGACCCGGCTTTCCACAGACATGGTGCGGGTGATGTCAGGGCTGGGCTGCCATTTAAAAAGCCGCCTATGTTTCCCCCCCCCCCCAATCTCCTTCAGCAAAGGAGCGATTTGTAAGTCCAGGTGTTAACTGAGTCCTGTAAAGTCCCAGTACTGGTATCTGTTGTCTATTACATATATATATATGGCAGTATTTATGGCTACCTGGATCCCTGTAGCTAGTGCTGGGCAAATGAAGCTTTATGAACCGATTGCTGTATTTTCTGACACCACTAGATGGAGCCCTCTAATTAAAAAAGGGGTTCAATGTATGCCCTGAAGCAAACCAAGAGCACCATCTAATGGGACCAGAAATATAGACAATGGTTCATGAAGCTTCATTTGGTCATCACTACCTGTGGCTATAGTTACTTCTGGGGTTTGTGGGTAATGGCGTCCACAAGTGATCTGCTACTGTACACCTGTTCTATTTCCTGAGCAAAACAATGTTCATTTAATATACAATTCCCACCCCAGTCTTGCTTCATTTTGCGATCTATTACAATGCAGACACAACAGTATCTCTATGCGTCACTAATGTATTCAGGGTTAACGACGATGGAAATTTTGCCTGCTGCAGATAAGCAGCTATAAAAATGACTGCTGTTTTGCAGACGGGTTCGTTCTTCCTTCACTGGAAGAGACGACCTGGCTGGCGTCTCTGCAACACTCAGTCTTGGCTCTCCTGAGCTTCATGCCCCCCCTGACTGTGCATGAGCTCTTTGGAGACGCAAGCAGAAACCCCCATATTCTTGAATGCAAAGAACAGTATATTTTTTTTAACAAAAAAAATGATTGCTGAATAAGCCATTAGAAGATGCATGGATGGATGTCTGTATCCTGTAATTAATACTTCTAGCACATCCTATACAGAAATGTGTATTTATGTTACATTTTAATTTAGACTCATTGAATGGGACACTTGAAAAAGCAGGGTAAGAGAGTCCCTGGAGCATTTGGGGCTTAAAGGCTTTGCTCAGTGCCAGCAGTGACATCACTCTGGGATTTGAACCAGTAACCTTCTGATCACGGGCAGTCACATTCCATCCCCCTTATTCTTCTGGGGGAACAAGACAGAGACACAGGTGCATGATGTAGATCCTGCTGCTGATTCTAATACCCACCAGTTTTTAAATTTTATTTAATTCTGCCCCACAGGTGGGGAGCTTCTGCCTGTCAGAGGCGGGGGCTGGCAGCGATGCGTTCTCCCTGAAGACTCGCGCGGAAAAGCAGAAGGACTACTATGTCATCAACGGCTCCAAGATGTGGATCAGCAACGCGGAGCACGCGGGAGTGTTCCTGGTCATGGCCAATGCAGAGCCCGCCGCCGTGAGTCACGTACCATCTCATTGTCCTGGGGTGCGAGGCCAGGTTTGGGTTAGTCCCGTGTGGAACTCTACAGGAATCTTCTGCGCTGAGACCAGTATGTAAGGAAGACTAAGTCAGAGTGTAGAGTAACTTGTAATAAAGATTTCTGATTAAAGCTCATTGTCGTTCCCTTAAATGTCCAATTTGAATGTGTCCAGTAAATATCCAGCTATATAATGAGTTATAAAATGTGTGTTTTCCACAAAAGCATCTGCTAAGAAAATAAGTGCTTCAGTGGTTAAATATCCATAGATTTGTGGGAGCTGCTGTCTGTATTTGAGTTCTGTGTTCAGTGCAACATCATTAATGCCCACTAGAGGGTGCACTTGCTTTAAAGTACATCCCTGTTGGCTGACCTGCCGGTTGTGGTAGCACACTGTAGAATTCTGTGTGTGTGTTTTGTGCTCTCCTCTATCCATACATTGGGCATTTGTAGAAGCCTGTATAGTATCATGTTGGCTTTGGCCTTAGGCTTATAGAAAGATTATCTGATTGGTCATTGGTTGTCATGGAAACGATCTCACTTCCTGGCGCTTGGCAGGGTTATCGGGGTATCACCTGCTTTATAGTGGACAGGGACACAGAGGGGCTGCACATCGGGAAGAAGGAGAACAAGCTGGGCTTGCGTGCCTCCTCCACCTGCCCGCTCACCTTCGACGACGTCAAGGTACCCCTCCTCGCCCTCGCACCCCATCACCCGCCGCTGTACCAGGAGACCCGACGTAGCAACGCCGTGTCTCTTTTTCAGGTCCCAGAGAACAGCGTCCTGGGGAAGGTGGGCCAGGGCTACAAGTACGCCATCGGGATGCTGAACGAGGGCCGGATCGGCATCGCTGCCCAGGTGGGTCCCTTTCGGAGAGTCGCCGTGTCGCGTCCCTGTCGCCGGTGACTCCCGCAGCCTCTGAACGGGGCTCTTCCACCCTCCGCAGATGCTGGGCCTGGCTCAAGGCTGCTTCGACCACGCCGTCCCCTACACCCGCCAGCGCGTTCAGTTCGGCAAGAGAATCTTTGACTTCCAGGTAAGCGTGTTGGGTACAGGGAGGTGTGCGGTTTGGGGCGTTACAGATCTGTGTCTGGAAGGTTATGAGTTCAAATCCCATGGCAGGCACTTTAAAAGAGAGGTAGGGCAGGGCCCCTCCCTCACCTGATTTCGGGGTCATGAGGCATACACCTCACTTCCGGCTGACCTTGTGCTTCCGTCGCAGGGAATGCAGCACCAGATTGACCCTGTGCTTCCGTCGCAGGGAATGCAGCACCAGACTGATCTTGTGCTTCCGTCGCAGGAAATGCAGCACCAGATTGACCCTGTGCTTCCGTCGCAGGAAATGCAGCATCAGATTGACCCTGTGCTTCCGTCGCAGGGAATGCAGCACCAGATTGCCCATGTGGCCACGCAGCTGGAGGCTGCGCGGCTGCTGACCTACAATGCGGCGCGGCTGAAGGAGGCCGGGAGGAACTTCATCAAGGAAGCCTGCATGGCCAAGTACTTCGCCGCAGAGGTGAGCTGCTAGGGGGGAATGAGCAGATTCTGGGACGGGCTGCATGTCTCTACATCTGGGACCAGAGACGGCCAACCCCAAGTCCTGCAGGCTGTCACAGGACCGGCCCATTAAATTACGATTTTGGTTTCCAGCAGTTATCAAAACAAAGTAGTTGAAATTATTGTGCCACATTTTATTTCACAGTGATGCTCTCATTTTGTTCTGTTATAAGTTTTTCAGCTGAATTATCTTTAGAGTTCTAGGAAATCCACTGTTAAAGACTTTTTTTAAAGTCCAATAAATGCACAATATTTTTAAAGTCTAAGTAATCTTGTTAAATAATCGCAATCTCAATATTGACCAAAATTATCGTGATTGATTGATTTAATTGTCACCCCATTGTGTCCATAAGTCAAACCGGAGCCCATATTGAAGGACAGGCAAGATGATGAGTAGGTAGCCAGGCCTTTGCACCTGAACATCTGTCTTGCATCGTTGTTCAACTTAGGTTGCGACTCTGACGACGTCAAAGTGCATCGAGTGGATGGGTGGGGTGGGGTTCACCAAGGACTATCCCATCGAGAAGTTCTATAGGGACTGCAAGATCGGTGAGTGTCAGCTTCGTGATGTCAATAGCCGAATGGGACGACTTCATGTCAAAGATTAATGTTGTTATTGAGGTAATTTACACTTACTGCTTCTTTTCCAGGCACTATTTATGAAGGCACAACCAACATACAGTTGACAACAATGGCCAAATTCATCGATCAGGAGTACAACGATTAAACTGCTGTCATACACTGTCCCGGTTTAGAGATTGTTCCGTTTGTCAGTCTGGTTCTAGATATGACATGAGCATTTTGAACTCACAATAGAGAGTAACACTGTTCCTTGTAACATTTCTGTACTGCAGGTTTCATTATGAATATTGTTTGAAAGACCCTTCTTAACGTGAGGCATGCTATAATGTAGCATTTAACTTACCTGTTCTTCCAGTTCATCAATGTGTCTAGATCAGGGGTAGGCAATCTTATCCGCAACGGGCCGCTGTGTATGCAGAGTTTGCTGCAACTTCCCAATTAGATTACTAATTAGACGACTGATTGGCTGAAAAATCCTGACACCTGGGTTTGAACAGCTGACCTACAAGTTATCCCAAAAACCTGCTTACACACTAGCCCTTTGTGGATAAGATTGCCCACCCCTGGTCTAGATCATGCCGTGACTTACATTTTACAGGGTCTTGAGGACAGCACACATAGTTGTTCAGCTGGGTACATTGTGCACAACAGTCTGCATTTTGCTTATTGGTACAATCAGACATTTTCCTTCAGTTCCCTTTCCAGTTTCCATATCCATTAAGTGAAGAGTGCTAACCACGTTAAGTGCAGGGTAATATAAGTGCTTAATTTCAGCGGTTCATCCTCCTTTCCCTTTATGATTAAGTAAATGCACTTACCTTTCAAAGGTACAAAAGTATAGCTTAGACGGTGTTACAGTCCCAATAGCAGAAGCAGTAGCTTCTATTGGCTGTTTCTGCAGCCATCCGGAGTCCAAACCATGTTCCTGTGATCTGTGTGGTTAGGGGTAGTAGCTTTGTATCAGCTGGTGACCAGGCAACAGCGGATTCAGGTTGTTGTACTTTTTGGCAGAACAGGTGCCCTAATATAGTTAGGTAAGATGTTGGACGGTATAAATGTGTAAAACGGTAGGTCGCACTGATCAACTTTACAAATTTTAAGAGCAGATGTTATATTTGAGATAATATGGAGCCTCAGGGGTAGATGGATATGAAATGAACAATGTGGCATTCCTGACGTTTGTTTCAATCTTCTCCTTTGTGATTTCATCTCAGACCTTCTGGTGAATTCTTCCATATTTCTTCTGCTCTGGAGTTACTCTCTTCACTGGGACCACAGATGTACTGATTTATCCAAAGCAAATTACAGTAGCGAGAATGGTTATAACTAATGGGTACTTGTGGGATTTGAACCCACAACCTCTGCGCAATGCCCTGTTACAGATTGAGCTACAGAAGCTGCGAGCCTGACTATTGAGATCTTTACGTTCTAGCTGCCATTCTTGTTTCTGAAGAACATATGCCTTTCACAAGACTGTATGTGTGAAGCGGTTTGTCATGTGTATTTAGGGTCCAGTCCCATTTTAGTCAATTTAAACAAGGTAACTGCTGATGTTCATTTGCACAGATGTAATTTTTGCTGTTTACTGGTGTAATAACAGCACTTCTTAATTATGTTTCTGGTTGAGTTACTAAAATCATTTTGGAATTTTTTTTTAAAGTCTGTCCATTTTAATATAATTCAGTATTTGCCAGATGGAATAGGGCTTGGGGAGATATATTGTTTGAAATGTCATTAATAGATGGGGCAGTGGTTGCCTATTGCTTGGGGAAGCGCACTTGTAATCAAATGACTGCAGATTCAAATCCCCAATCAGCAAAGTACCACTGAGTGAGGTACCCACCCCCCCAAAAAAAATACACTGAATTAGGTGCCTGCTGTTATGTCATAATGTCACATATCGATTTAACACACTACACTTTTTGTTGAGGCACATCAACAATATCAACTTAAATAAATGAATAATAGATTATAGTAACTGGGGTAGTTTGTGGCTCAGTGTGTTAAGATTTGCACCTCTGATTGGAAGGTCACCAGTTTGAATCCTGGGGTTAGCAGATGGATGGATGGATGGATGGTGTGCCCCCCCGACTCTGCACTGTGACCCACCGAATGTGCTCTTATCTGTGCGTGTGTCATGGAGAGCACAATGTCACAGGCAAAAGAAAAATCCTTAAGGAGATCAATAAAAGTCCCTCCATTCTAAAGGTGGGTGATATATAACCTCAAAGTACAGCTGGTTTAGTGTGGCTGTCAAGTGAACTTTTACCATATATGAACACAGTGGCGGTTGAGGTCTATGCCCCACCCTAAACAAGCTTCTAAGCTACATTTTTGTTACAGTTCTATATTTATGTACTAGACGGCGCTCGACATAACACTAATATGCTCTGTCAAATTGGTAGCCTATTTGATGGTTAGCCACAATAACGCTTCACTTAAAATAATATTCAAAATTCAGAAGAAAACCGTAGTGGTAAAATTCTTTTCCAAAATTTTTACAAAAACTGACCTGTTTGACGGCGATTCCTCCCATTTGGTTTAAGCTGAAAATAAATACCTATAATGAAAACCAGCAACGGGGAAGCCGAGTCCACATGGGACTGGACCTAATTCCCACCCGGAACAAAGGGACAGTCAATTACGCCACCTTTTAAAAAGGCAGCTTTGCGCCCACGTTGTTTAGCAGAAATTTAATTACTCTCCGGTTTCGCTGAGATGCTACCCGCCATGAATAATTTACTTGTCGCTGCCTTAATTTGCCAGTGGATCAAGATTAATGAGATAATTGATTCTGTTTATTTCTTTAGTGCGAGTGTATTGCTTTCTTAGATCGTGGGGTTATCTGATGTTACCGTATTAATACCATGTTATTCTACCGGAAACGCAAATAGCAATAATGATAAAAGTTTGGAGAGAGCAACTTGGCGGGTTTCATTCGCTGTCATCAAACACCGTACTCGGGCAGGGCTTACTAACACAGTTAAAGCTACACAATGTACGCTTACAAAAACCGAAAATGTATAGGATTTCAATACGTAAGGGTGCGAAAAAGAGTATGCTGACGAGAACTACCGATCAGCCGGAGTACTTGAAAGCTCAGTGCTGCTGCTTTAACTTAGATTTTCCTCACAGTTGGCCTACGGTGCACCATAATATTTGTTGAATCTTTTTATCTTTGATGAAGGATTATGTTATGTTGTCATTCACTTCTAAAAACTAATAGGATATAATGAACTAGACGGCACAGATCCATGTTAGCACACGAATCCTTGATGGGAGGGTATTAGCAAACGCTTTGCTAAATTGGGTTTTTAACCAGAGGTTTGGATTGGGTGATATTTTGCATTTCCGTGACACCTATTCACGGATAAGTTAACATAAGACAACCAGCCAGCACTGGTTTGAGTATAGCTGTATGTTTCTTTGGGGTTGTAATAAGGTCACAGTGTATCGTTTTGCTGTTTACTGCATTTCTTTGTGCTCGCAGAGATTTAAAGTTAAATTTATCCGTCTGCTGCCTAACCTAGTCCTTTGTTTGACATATTTATAAATACCATAATGGGTTTAAATCATCTTGTCTAGCCCTCTCGCCGCAGCCCACCACAAGCCTAACACCTCAAGTGGTTATAAAGAGAGTAGGACTTGATTTAATTTGTTTTATACACGTGCAACATTAACAAGCTTTGCAGTATCTCCCACAAGGCACCGCCCGCCGTGAACCATATTACTCGGATTAAAGCCCCGTGGGGCCGCCGCGCTGTAGTTTTGATAGTTAATCTGCCCTCTGCACGCGAGTTTACACCTGCTTAATAAGAAAGTCACAGAGTTATCCACTTGGCCCCGTTCGCGTTTAAAGGGACGGGATTCAAAAGACTCGTGCCGCTATTAAACTGGCACGTTTGTGTTCTGTTTGCGGTTTTGCGGGACGGACACACACACACATACACAAACGGCGCATTTCCATCTGAAAGAAAGCGGGGAAATTAATTCCTAGAAGAGCCTGCGCTGCCCCCTCCCTGGTCCAAAAAAGCACTCTACTCATATGCTGAGCTCATTTAAAAGCTGCATTGGATATTAGTGCCAAAGAAAAGAACCCGCTCCTTGAACAGCAATAGTAGCGTTATTCATCGCCTTCGCTACCGGATCGGAGCGGGGGAGAGATAGGGGCGGACCCGGGAGGATTCTATTCTTCTTACACTATTTATTTCTCAAGACCCCTAGTCTGCATAGGGTGTATGAAAAAGAAAAGGGGGTGGGGGGTGGTGTACAATAAAGAAAGTACATATTAGGCTTTTCATTTCCCAGCACTCAATTTCCTGGAGACCACGCTGAGCCCTTTCTAATGAAAGTAATTGCCGCCTCTGATGAAAATAGTATTATCAGGATCACACTTTGTGCAGGCAAACAAAGTGCATCCCCCCCCCCATCCCCGCCCAGTCCTCTTTTAACACGGGCATCGTGTACTCCCTGCACCACGACCGCCCGGAACGCACTGAGAAGGAGCAACCTTTCACAAAGACGTAGTTTTCCCGCGGAATCGTCGATGGACGGCGGGGACGGGGCTGGACAGAGAAGAGGCGCCGCTCGATTAATTTCCTGCGCACGCCCGAAAGTGCTTCTTCGTAATTTCCCGTTTCTGCGACGCATCCAGAGCGTGGCCAGAACGCACAAGTCGGCTCGTTAAAGATGAGTCTGGGGACACTGAAAACAGCACCTTATGAGCTGATGTTTGGCTCTGAGTGAATATGCTATGTTTGTAACCAGAAGACCACTGGTTCAAAGCCCAGCATCAGTGATTTCAGTGCTGGGCTCTTGTGCAAGGCCCTTACCCCCAATTTTCCACTATGACCATTTGAAAAGAAAAATGTTCATCGCTTTGGATAAAAGTGTCTACTAAATAAATAAAATGTAATTAGAATAACTATTCTCACTTTTGTGGGTTTTGATTTTTATTTATTTGTGGGCCACAGTTGGATGGAGAGTGTGGGTTCTTTCCCAGAAGCAGTCTGACCAGCACAAACTGGCGTCAGTCACCTTCGTGGTTTACGTTACAGCCATCATAAAGATGCTATATCGATCCATTGGATCTGCTCGCCGCTGAGGTATTGTAATGCACGACAGATTGATTATTCCTTTACATATCTTCTTAGTGGACGTTCTTGTACAAATGGAATAACAGAGCTCATCATTTATTCATGTAATCAATGTTACCCATGAATATGATGGTATATTTTCACATTTTCCTTCTGGTTGTTTCTCAAGGGTATGAAAGCAGATTTTACTGTGAGATTTGAACCTTCTGTCCTCATAATTCATGGTTAAATAGTTAGAAGTGAATGCCCAGTTCTCCTTTCATGTCCATTTGGGGACTATTTAGTGTGAGTATTTGTAGGATTGTATCTGCTGCTGATAGAGCTTAATGCCTTTACTCTTGATGCTAAAAGGATTTAGCTTTCCTGCACTGCATTTCTGCCCCAGTTGTGGCGAAGCTCGAATCTGCTCTTTTGGGATTGCAGAAATGTAATAATCAGAATTTGATACTCAGTTAATGTAGAATTTGGAATAGCATTATTGCTGTTTGTGGCAGAGATTTCTGCAAAATGCATAGAAATAATTAACAGCTTGAGCTTGCTTGCCACACTATTCTGATCATGGCTTTCCAGCAGGCATTTTACTGAAAGCCAAAGCTGGATGTTACTTAGCGCATCATGCACACCTGTAACCTGACATAATGTGGCTTCCAGGCCTTTTAACAATCCCAGTAAACCAATTACAAGGCAAAGTGGAAAACAGAAGGGCATGCACCCCCTCAGATACTGTACTCGGTCACCTCTGCTTTTCAGTAACCATGACAACACATACCCACCAGTAGTGCCTTAAAATTATTTCCATTTTGTCAAGGACTGGATTAAAACCAATAAGAAAGAGGACTTATGGTTCAGTCCATTAAAGTATAATTATACCAACTCAGCAACCTAAATGAGCAATTCACCTGTTAATTAGCAGTAATTAAGACTAGTGCTTGGTTAAAATATTTTTCTATTTTTTATACCACTTATTTAATCAGAGTCACTGTGACCGGGATCAGGAGTATGACAACAGGTGCACTGTGGACCAAATATCATTTGCATTGAGGGCTATTTGGAGTCAACAGTTCACCTGTGGTCAGAGAGAGAACCAATGTGATCGTGGCACATACCACTGTGGCAGCGTGAGACATACCATGGTGCTGGCGTGATCGTGGCACATACCACTGTGGCAGCGTGAGACATATCATGGTGCTGGCGTGATCATGGCACATACGACTGTGCCAGCGTGGGACATACCATGGTGCTGGCGTGATTGTGGCACATACGACTGTGCCAGCGTGGGACATACTCCTCTACTTACGAATGACATACGTTTCGAACATCTGTTAATAACTTGAAATGTTCGTAAGTTGTTATTCGGCATCATTTTAAAGGTATATGCAAGTACAAAAAACTAGGAATGCTGGGAGTACGCACGCTACACTGCCGCACAGTGGGAGTAGCGGGCAGGAGTCGTACTAGGTGGAATTGGTGCACAGAAAAAAAAATTGATGTTGCAGACAGGAAACGGAAGCCCAATGAACACAATTTGGACTTGCAGTCCTCTTCGTTCGTATGTTTGAAAGTACGTAAGTTGAAATTTCATAAGTAGAGGAGCGTCTGTATAATAATTTATAATTAATAATAACCTGGCTGCATATTCTTAGCCTTAGCTGTTACATACAGACAGCGGCGAGTGATAATTCTGCATATCACCTGTCTTTAATTAGAGTTTTGCTTACAGTACATAAAGACAAGCCAATTGAAACTTATCTTCTGGCACTTATGGTCTGTGGGGGCAGTGGTCGCCACGGTGCTCCTGCAGGCATCATCGGCCAGGAGGTGATGGGAGGAATGAGTGACCTTTAACCTCTGCCCGCAGCCATGCCCCCCCCCACATTGATCGACCCGGCCCATGTCCAGCTGGGTCCCTGCAAAGCCAGTCAGCCGGAGAGCCACTTAAGGGGTGGCGTGACAGCCCCCGTCCAGCTTCCGCAGCCATTAATTACGTTTTTATCTGTGACAGTGATAAACCTGCCGTGTCACAATCTGGTTTATTAGGGTCACTCTATAAAACACGGAGACGTATCTCAGCAGAACCGCACTGAGGTGGCTAAGCGGGGAAATGGGGCTATAATGAGGGAGAAATGGACTGTGCACATATTTTTGTACATATATAATGTCACATGTAGTCCTGCAAGGGCTGGATTTTCATCTGCACATAAAAACTAGCTCACGTCTAGCGTAGCGTTTTTATATGACTGTAAGGGACAACTGTTCATTGTCAATGACAAAAAGTTTAACCTCAAAATATCAAAAGAGGGTAGCTGGATAGAACAGTGATATTTAACAGGATAACTACAGTACACCTGAAGGGTGCTGGCTTGAGTCCCAAATGAGGGCCTGCTTTATACCCTTAAGCATGGTACTTCATCTGAAATACTTCAGTGAAATATTGTAAGTCCATCCATTCAACCATCCATCTTGTAACATCTTTTGCAACACTAGGGTATGGGCGGGGGGGTGAGGCAGCACAGGAAGATGCTGTCGGGATGGCAGCTCACCCAGCTACCCGATTTTCGATGGTGCCACTCACTATTCCCCACTCCGCCAGCATAACACTGTCCAGGTCTCTAGACATCCTAAATCCATCCAGCCAGTAGATGCTTACCCAATGGCTCCTTGAGTTGTCATAAGTATCTAATAAATTGTTATGGAAATAGTAGTAAATAATTCTGTCTGACCCCTTATCCTAAGGTTCCAGATTGCTAACATATACACTACGTTGCAGTTCAAGACAGTTGATTGTAGAGGAGGTGGGCCCAAGGCATCTGATTGGTTGGTCCTGCCTCCTCTAGTTGCTTGGACCCACCTCCTCTACACTCTGATTGGATTAACGTTGTTTGTACCTTAGGGAACAAAACTGTGCCAGGGCTATAGACTTCTTTCTGACAGTGTAAAACCAACATGCCATGTCGCCTGCACACTGGTTTATGGCCGTTCCCATTGGTCACTCCATTCCCAGTGGTTTGAACCAACAGTGATTGACAGAAAATGATTGACATCAATCAGCTGAGAGATGCACATCCCCCGCAGCAGACAAGTGTCACAGTGTTCAACAGGCCCATACAAAGCCCCCAAAGGTACTATCATTATCCATCTGCTCACCGGTGTAGTAACAGTTCGCTCCCCCCACCCCCTCAATTTTGGGTTGTTGGTAAATATTGACAGCATAAAACACATGTTCCCACACCAAAGACACGCATGTGTAACACGTCATGTGTCCCTCAGTTCTTTTGTCTGGACCCAATGGGGGGAGGTGGCTGAGGTTTGGGGGCCCCCTGTTGGCCAGAAATAGATACTACACTAAATAAACCCCCCTCTTTCTGGGTCTCATGTATGTGTTTCTAGCCCCCTCGCTGCAATAAAGTTCATCGCCTTCACTCCCATTGCAGATGGCTGAAACTCTATTCTGGGGCAAATAAGGGACAAATCTCCGATTCCTGGGGCTCACAGTCCTCAGAGACGCGCCCGTTTCCTGAGCTAAAATAAAAGAATAAATAAAAGGATAAGAAAGAATTGAGCAGCCTCACACACATGAGGGGGGCAGATATTCCGATACGTCCCCAAGGAGCAGGAGAATCAATGTGTTAAACAGGAGAAATCTATTCGGTTACGTGTCTGGCTGTTAACTAGGAACTGACTGATTGCCGAAGCTGTGACGGTGTATTTAAATGTGGGACTGTGTGTAAGCGAGTTTGCTATAAATGACACAGGTCAGTCCTTCCATTAAGGGATGGGGGAAATCATACCTCCAGGCAGAAACGCCTCCCAAGGCTGCAGGGGGAGCCTATTTCATGGGGCCATTCTGCAGCCTCTGCCTTCTCCAAAGAAGGGGGGGGGGGGCGATCGAAGCATAATCAAGGTGTATGTTTAGAAAATTTATTGCTATAATTTTTCCCCCTAATCTCTTCCATTTTCCAGCTGCCCATGTGACATAGATCATCATCCAAAACAGAAAAACAAGGAAAATGAATAGCAGTTTAAAATTTATCGGTCTTTGATTCTCAATTATGTGTGTTTATGGATTCATCTGTCTTCTGGAACCAGAATCTTTTTCATTACGGTAGAATATATGACACGCTCACACACACACAAGTAGAAAATTTATTAAGTTCTATGTTAGTTTTTGGGGGAAAACCCTTTCTTTTGAAGACTGCCGACATGACAGAAAAAGTCACCATTGCGCCATGGGGAAATGCTCCGTCGATGGCTCTCGATCTCGATTTAGCTGGTGTCTGGAATCTGAAGGACCTTCTCTGGTCCACAGAGCAGGTGATGATGTGGTAAAACAGGTGGGAGCCTTCAGTGCATGTGTACACACACACACACACACACACACACACACATATTTGTAATCCTATCTTTGTGGGGACACTCCATTTATTTCTATGGGGAAAACCCTAATCCTAACATGAAGACCTTAACCCCTACCCACCCCTAACATTTACCATAAGTAACTACAAGGGGTGGATAAAGCAGGCATGTTTCTGCGTCATGAATTAGCATGAAAAATTCCGGCACTTATTATTATTAAATCTCATTTGTGTCACAAGTAACTTATATATCTTATTTCAAGTTCAACTTTATTTATAAAGCACATTTAAAACCACCTTAGTTCACCAAACTGCTGAACAATATGATTCATGAGTCACATACTTACACAAAAACAAGATACAAAAAACATCTAACATAAATACATGGACAGTGCCCCCAATAAACACAACCAGAGAGCCAAGAGCAATGAACTATTCGGATCTAAGCCAGGTCAAATGAAATTGGGTTGAAACAAACAATTATTATTATGTAGCTGAGTATTTTAGAGGAAGTCAGGTGACCTCTCTGGCACAGGTGCATATCAGGAAGGTCTGGTTTTGGAGACATACCAGCAATTTCATGGCCCTCAGACTACTTGGGTCCCTGTGCTTTGTGGGTGAGCAGTTCAGTCAGGACCACCCATGTGTATGCCTATGTGTAACTCCTCTACACTTAAATACATGGCAAGTCGGATTCCGCCCTGTCCCAGTATGCTTTGCTGAAGGAAAAAGAACCAGAAACACCACATTTACTAATTCCATTAACTTATGGTAACTTATGCACAGAAATAGTATTCTCTGTTCAGGAGTAAACGCCGTTTTGCTTTTTTATATCCGTTACCACGCAGGCACCCCACCCCAACCCACTCCACCCAAACACTGCCCCCAGGCCCTCATTTTTACTCATTTAAAGTTACTTTTACCATTTCGTTATAATTCTGAAAGTTGGGGGGGGGGGGGGGGGGGGAGCCGAAA
>JABFEB020000041.1:12343509-12367678 GCA_019775895.2 Stomatorhinus ivindoensis
GGGGGGGGGGGGGGGGGGGGGGATCCGTAACTGCATATCAAAACAAAATCCATCTCCACTATTCTGAGCGATCGCAAATAAAAGTTAAGGTGTGAGGCTGGTCTGGGCAGCCGCAGATTTTTCATCATTCTGATCATTATATGGTGATGGATGGAGACCTATGCAGTATCTAAACTGAACCTTTAACAGGCCATGAGCAATACTATCATTTCTTTAATAGAACTTGCTGACCGCGTCTTTCCTGGGTGCCATTTGTCATTTTCCCTGTAAAATAATCAATAACGTGGATTTGGGGAGGGGGTCATATAATAACGTATTACGTCTTCTTGTGCTGTTCTGAAGACAAAATAAAATAGATTTAAACCTATATTATTTAATAAAACAACAAAGAATACCGAAGGATTTTTGTTTAAAATTATTTTGAATCAGAAGCATAGCATGTGTAGAAAGAATTCGTATTTGAAACGAAAATAAAACAGTTACGAGGAAAATGCCTGTATGGCGCCGCGTTTATTGTTCGGCCCGGTATTGAAATTGATGCGCGTGTCATTTTCTTCCTTTGCTGACATTATTCTGGTCACAGAATTGTATCTGTCTGCAAAGCAATATTCAGAAGAAAATAACACAGGGTGTATTTTATATTGATCTGATATACGAATAGCTTTGTGGTTTGTAATCGGCAGTTAGGTAAAGCCATTTTAGCATTTATGAATTATGATCACGGGTTTTCATCATATAATTTCAGAAATGCGGATAAACAGCAATTAACAGGTGAAGCATACACTAAATGTGCTGATCTCATTGTCAGATAGGCTAAGAGTGCTTTCTTCCAAGCGTGGCTTGGTGTAGGATTAGCAATTTATCTAAGGGTTACAGCCCTCAGTGTGTCAGAGAATTTTTTTTCGCCATTTTTACATCTTACCATTCCATCCTTGCTATTTCTTGTCCACCTGTTTGTATTCAGGTGCGTTAAAATGGCCAAACATATTTACCGGTCTGACAAACGATTCTCTGGACAATGACTTCTGCTAACTGCCCGTAATAATAATCATCAATGCTCTTCATTTATTAAACACCAGATGGCGCTACTTCATTGGCGCTAACAAAACATTAAAAAGTAATTTCGGTAACAATGTAATGATTATTATTAAATGTATGATCAATTTCAGAAGGATATATCTGGAACTTATAAAATAATACAAATTCCTGTTTCATTTTTGCTATTTATAATAAATAATAATTTCTGATAATAAAAAGTATGCTAATTATGCATAGAACAAGGAATCAAGATATATTACAGTACAGTATTAGACTTAATATTCATATTGTTCCCAAAGAAAAATCAGAAACAGGGTAGATTGATCTAAATTTGTCACATCTTACCCCTCCCGATGAAGCACCGTTCTTAGCTAAAGCGCGTAAACGGGCCTTACAACCACTAGGCTGTTAGGTCTAATCTCTTCACGTAAGTACAGCCCGGAGAATGGATAAATAGCTTTTTTACATTTTGTGTCGGATTTGCCAAAATAATCACCTGGGACAGGGCAAATGTTAGATATCTTCAAAAAGATGAAATCGTATACGCATTAACATGATCTTCCATTATACATGCCGATAGGGGACGCTGTTTCAATTTATTCTCCAAGACTCGGTCTTTTTCTTTTCTGCCCCCTGTCTATTAACCACTAAATACTAAAGCTACCAATCACATCTAATGCGATATTGAGCATTTCAAAATTCATTGTGGGGGCTGGATAATGGAGAGAATTTTAATAGAACACGCGTCGGGAAGGCACACGAATTGGCGACAATTGTGAGGCGGGCAGAGGTGGAGGAGCTATTAGTTATCTGACTGCTAAAAGCGCTGATTTGTTATTACGCGCTTATTTATATATTTTTAATTTGTTTTTAAAAAACCGGGAATCAAGGCAATCGAAACCGACTCTGTAAGTCTGAGTCATTGTTTATTAGGCCTACTTGTGATTCAGAGTTGAACTTTATGAACTTGGTAAAGCAGAGAGAACAACAGATCTAAAGTACCAGGACTCAAAGAAAACGATGCAGAAACTTGTGAGGAGGAATTAGTTTTAATACTGCACCTGCAGGCCTAAAATCATTAGGAATACCACATGAATCATTATTTAGGCCCATTTCTCTCTTTTTTTTAATTCCAAAAGCAGTTATGTTTGTTTTCTCCGTATGTAGGCCTGCGTTTATGGCAACATTTATAAGACTATAGGCCTATTATAAATTTAAACTCGCAGTAGACCAATTAGCACCTAGCAAGCTAGGAGTTTATTTTACCGAAACTGTCATAAATTTAAACATACCGAAAAAAAAAAAAAAAACATGATTAACAACAATAGCAACAAGAAGAGACCAATAATGTAATGAACAAGGATATCTTTGAAAGGCCGACTGATTTTTAATATAATTACGTCGATTTTAATTAGCTATATTCGTCAAAGACAAACGTATAAACGGATCTAAAAAATCAGGGGGCGCACGCTTTTAAACGATCCAGTAACACGTTTTGTTTCACACGTCCCCTGCCCGAAGCGCTCCACCGTCGCTGTCCTTCCACCGCTTCGGACGTTCGGGCGCTTTCACTTCTTGCTATGGTGATTTTTTTAGCAATGGTACTTATTTATTTGTTTGTGACGTCGAATCAACTAAAAACTAGCGATTATTCCTTAACCAATTCACAAAACTTATTTATTAATGTATAGTGTATTGTGACTTATTGTGCTAGTGAAATTCTGAAAAAAAGACTCCTCCCATATAAATTAATCCAAAAGCATCTCACTTCAGAGTAAACAGACGGAATTAAATCTGAGACACTTAACAAACAGTCCGGCGTTTGTCATTCGCTTGCTCCACTTGGACTGCCGAGGCAAGCTGCATGGTGATTTGTAATAATACCCCGGCTCTTATTTGCTGTCTAATTGGACTATATAAGACCAATAACAGGCGAGCGCTTACACTCAAGGCAAGCAGTCAAGGGAGGGTGGACCTGATTTCAAGCCTGTCCCCTCTATCTTCCACCGTCTCTTAATCCCATTTGCCATTGTAGGTGAACGGTAGCCCTGCACTCCTCGCGTCTAATATCGGTGACAATTTTCCCCCGTCATTTGCATCTGGCACTACGCTGGCGCACCGCACAATTTTCTACCGCGGATTTTCGTAAGACCTGGATACCGACCGATGCTACTTTTTAAAGGTTTCTGTTTACCGTCCCGGGCGTCTCCTTAATTAACAGAACAATCGACGCTTAAAACAGCACTCATTGAAGGAAGCGAAGTTAAAAGCCATTTGTTTTTATTTTTTCTTAGCCACGATTTCTTTCCTTTAACTTCTGTTTTGTGGTTGTGAGCTATCCGGGCGTTTAGTCGCAATGCCAGAGACGGCGCAAGAAAACTGTGCTCCTACTAAAGATTCGCCCTTCTCCATTAAGAATCTGCTGAACTGTGACAGCAAATCCAGCAAATCCAGACCCCTGCTGGCTGCATCCAAGAGTGTTTTGGACGGCGGCTTCTCATTCTCTAAGGTCGGAGATCTGGGCTTTCCCCGTTTTGAGATACCCACGCAGAGGTTCGCGCTACCGGCCCACTATCTGGAGCGAGCGTCCGCGTGGTGGTACCCCTACTCCCTCAGCTCTTCGGGCCATCTACACAGGACAGAAGGTGAACATTTCTCATTCGTTTTTAAACGTAGGAACACATTCATTAAATTGTGTCTGGAATACCTAATGTGCTGCAGTGAAAAGTGAATAAAAAATAAATTAACCTACTGCGTTTACAAAGCTTGGTGACAAAATAAGCATTGTTATTAACAATCGCATTTTAAATAACTTCTATCGTCATTATACTCAGAATAGCGATCTGTACGCTTGCTCAGACATTTTGTAATTATTTTTGCTAAATGACACAAAAAGTTATGATTTATGTAATCGTGCTATAACCGAATCCTGCAATAATCAGACACAAGAAATATTCCCGCTGCTTTTAATGACAATGATTTTTGTATTATTTTTTATGGTTTTCTTATTGTTTTAGTGTTGTGTTCCATGCTTATCGACAACTTTCCCGTACCCCTTTTCTTTTCAAATCTAGTTAACGAAAAAGCGAGCGTGAGGGAATCCTCTCCAGCCTCGGGTACCGATCGAGATTCGCCGGATCTAGTGCTCAAATCCGACCCCGACTCCAAAGAAGACGACGGCAGCAAAAGCGCGGACGAAATCGTGCTGGAAGAGAGCGATCTGGAGGAACCAAAGAAAGACGACGGCACGGACGATTGGAAGAACAGGGACGACAGTCCGGATAAGAAACCGTGTAGGAAAAAGAAAACACGCACGGTCTTTTCCAGGAGTCAGGTGTTCCAGCTGGAGTCTACGTTTGACATGAAGCGCTACCTGAGCAGCTCGGAGAGGGCTGGATTAGCGGCGTCCTTACACCTCACAGAGACTCAAGTAAAGATCTGGTTCCAGAACAGAAGAAATAAATGGAAGAGGCAGCTGGCCGCAGAACTGGAAGCTGCAAATCTGAGTCACGCAGCGGCGCAAAGGATAGTGCGCGTGCCTATTTTATACCACGAGAACTCGGCTTCGGAAACGGCGAGCGCAGCGGGCAGCGTTCCAACGAGCCAGTCTCTGCTCACATTCCCCCACCCCGTGTACTATTCACACCCTATAGTTACCTCCGTACCGCTGCTCAGACCAGTGTGAGAACTCCTCCTTTTACACCAACAAAGTGTAATTTTAAATTTATTTATATAATCGAATATTCGAAATATTATTTTTATATAGGCTATATCAAATGCTTACATTTTTAATAGGGGGAAACGGCGTTGACATTGCAGCCTGTATTTATTTGACGTGTGAAAAGAAATCACTGCAGATTAAATGTTCACAAATTGTGTCATTATTTTATATATCGTTGTTATTATCATTAGACGTACTGATGTCATGGTGTACGATATCACCTACTGCCGTTGAGTATTTTATTTCGTTAAGTAGCCTAAGTGAGTGAAATTTTTACGATGCAGATTATAGAGTTTAATAACTGTTGTACAGCCTGCAGCTATCAAAAACGTTCTTTATTAGAGTACAACTAATCAGGAAGACGTTTGCTGCCGCAGGACTTACATCGGTTTTCCTTTTCGGGGGAGTAGTGTCGACAAATAAAATATGTAGGTTTAAATGCGTTTTTATATAAACAAAAATACGGACTCTGTAAAATTTGTTTGGTGTTTTATGACTGCATGGATTTGTTTTGTAAGGGAAATGTTATCGGTGGCATTCTAATATGTGTGCAATATTTGGTATGTTGAGGTCATGCACAGCACTCGACGAGGAACGGTGACCCTTCTAGCCGTTACCGTGATTCAGACTTTAAAAGTATTCTACTGTACATATTGAGACTAATCAGAAATATAGAAACAGAATGAAAGACCCATAATAAACGTATTTGTTTTTTTTTTATTGTTATAATTAAAGCGCTTTATAACTGAAGACAATCAATTTTCTTTTCCCTTTCCCCCCACTGTATACGCTGTATATATTTTTGGTTTGATGTACTTAATCATTTGGAATTTACTTGAATTCAGTCAGGAAATTATCTTGTATTTCATTTGTGGTTTAATACTGACACTAGGTTATCGGTGTATATATATAAGCGAGACAAGGGGAAGAAGTTTGAATTGACTTACCGTTCCCTTTGTAAATGCCGCGACATTTTGATAGTGTACTGCTGAATTAAGTTGTGAAATAAACTGTTAACATTCCATACTCCGTTTATGCTTGTTAATTCTGTGGCTGACGTTTTGTCCTATGTATGGGATGTTAGGTTTTAAAGATGACAGCCACCTGTTCCTTTCACGGTGATATCTACACACCTGAAAGATTTCCCGTCTTTTACGAAGCAGAATTACGGCACCTAGATTTAGGATATGAAATCAGAATGGAGAAGGGTCATACACTTCTTTAAAACTGTAATTAGAGATGGTATATGGGTCAATAACAACAACAACAACAGCAATAATAATAATAATAATAATAATAATAATAATAATAATAATGATAATAATAATAATAGAATGCTACTTGTTGCTTTGACATTTAATCAGTCGTTATGCGTGTCCTTCTTAAGACGTTTGGTAACGTAGGCCTGTAGTACTGTGATGGTTATTTACCAATAGTAATGACGGACTTCAAACTGCATCTGTCATGTCTTCTCAGTCCCAGAACAGTAAAAGTATGATCAAATCGGAATTGTTTTAAAAGCCAGCTGTTTGTCCGTAAATATATACCACCGGTATTTTCCATTTTGCCTTGATATTTATTGCCATACGGAGTGATTCATCTTCAGGATAGTTTATGGCACTCAATATATTTTGTATCCATCGCGGAATATTTTAAAATCTTAATTTTCTTACGGTTATCTGCATGGATTTTATAGAACGTTTCAAAGCCAATCGCAATAGCTACACATTGCAAAAGGCTAATTGCTGATTTTAATAAGTTGCTCCTTGTTTTTGGTATGACAGGGAATTACCCTATAGACTCATTTAAACAGTGTATATTACATGCATGTAAAGAGCTCCGTTCGTGTTTCCTTCTTTTCCGACATGTAGGGTAAGGCGCTCCCTCAGTTAAAAAATAAAAAATATAAGTAAACCCCAATTTATTTTCAGTTTTGTAGGCGGTATTAATTAAACACGTTATTGTGGTGTCAATAATTCGTTTTCTTGAACAGCAGAATTTAAACTTGCGCGCAGCTTCGACAGGGCCTGGTTCAGAATTTATAATCACATAGACATGCAGCCTAATCACTCTAGGTCTCCCTACCCTTGCATAAAGTTTCTGGTAAACATGAATGTTTAATATGCACACCAAGTTCCATGTATTCAAAATGCCTTTATAATCTAAAGGGCCAAGAATAGCATATCTATTAACGTTAAGTTACGATTTAATGAAGATAAAATATACAATTTTAATATATAAGGCTACAATGACAGTTCTTCCACATTAATTTAAAATATAGATCACGAAATTCACTCAGCGTAAAACGGAGCCTTGAAAAATATTTCTAAAAATAGTTTCTAAAAATTACCCCAGTTTGACGAGGGTTATGTTGCAAAAAAACAAGGTCTATTGTTGTTTTTCTGAAATACTGGATCACCAGATCATTCATTTTTTTACTTTTGATTGATCTGTTTTAAAAGAAACATGTAATAGGCTTATATAGCCCAATAAAACACATCAACAAATATTGCAGAAATGATATACAGAAATTATAGGTTTTACGTAGCGACATGAACTGAGAATTAAAACACGCTAGATGTAAAACGTTTTTCACCACTGTATAACAGATAAATAAATTAGATGGTAAGTATGAGGATAATAATGATTATCACGACTGTAATAAACATTATTCATTTATATTTTAACACATTTGATGACGTACACGAAACCGCAATGTGTAAGAACTAACAAAATTAGGAAAGATGTACCCTACTATATAAAATCTGAATAACAGCACTCATTCAACTAATGTCGTGATAATTATTTAATGTATTGAGATATTATACCAGGCAAGCCCAACGCGACCCCATTAAAGCGCATTAATAGATTGGTAAAACATTATGCTTCAGCTAGTATCGATCGAACAACGGCGGGGGAACATTGTTTTCACATGAAAGCCATTGTCCAAGTTTCAGCAGCGATCGTGACCTTGATGTGTTTGAATACGTTTTAATAAGTTTTTACTCTGTTCTATAATTGCAGTTTTTTCCTATAAAAATATTCGGCGAACTGAAATGAATAACATAAGCGAGAACTTGAAAGGCAAGTTCATAGTTTTAAATAGACCGCATCATTAAATTAGATTACCGGGCTCAAGTGGGCGACTGCATCAATTATTTAGTTTTAACTCAGTTACCGCCATGTCCCCAATACTGACAAATCTCTTTCTCAGAAGCCATTCACATACACAATCATACACTGAGAATTTTAAAAGTATAGTCCTATGTCACTACTTTTATGTAACTGTACATGGGCTACATTACTGCCATTGGTAAGAAAAATGCACAGACCTGTGTTACCAGTTAATTGGCAGTTATTGTAGGTTACCACGTACATAAAAATAATAGTGTGTTTCCCACAGTGAGTAATTTCTGCATTGCAGGTATAGGTTTGTGTGCAACATTCAAATCCCTTTATTTCAAAGCTTTAAATGAATATTCTTGACTTTATATTAGCTTGGAACGCTGTCGATTTAAACCTAAATTATTTAGCCTACCAATTCAAATAGCTCAATGTGAGAAATTTGCGGTGTTTTTGGAAATAAAAGTTCGCAAGTGACTGAGTTAAACCATCAGATTTTCATCAAAGTTCTATTAAGTGAAACATAGGTTGTGGGGCATTCTCTGATTGAAACAGTTTAAATTTTAATTGTGTTTTTAATTTGACATACAGTTGCAGAAAAGAATGACACCGCGACGCCAAAGGGCGGTCGATTTCCCGCGTCTCTCCCTTAGGAATTGATGAGTCTATAAGGGCGGTGAATTGGAAACCCATTAAAGCTCAGTGGTTTAGTTGTTAATTGGAACGTGATGGATAGAAGCCCTTGGATGGGTTAGCCTGATTCAATCTGTATAGCTTTCTGTTTCCAATAAATTACCCAATTCATTTCCAACCACAGATTACATAAACTGTAAATTGTGTACCTTTAGGGTTAAAAAGGGAACCAGCCCCGCCCCCGCTCCAACCCCAACCCCCCTCCCAGCGATGTCATTTGAACCAGAGAAAAGAGCGGACTCAAATCCTCTGAATGAAAATCGAAACATAATCAACGTTCATACTTAGAAAATTTATTGGGATCATTTTCTCTCGTAATTTCCTTATTTTTAAGTTTAGACGCCTCATACATCATAATACACAGCCGTAAAGGGTCTATGTTTAATATTTATCGAAACTTGATTTCCTGATCGAGGCTGCTCATGACTTCATCTGTCTTTCAGAGAAAACCATTCTCCCGTGCTATAGGGTAAGGCTTTGCGCGTGTGTGTATGTGTACACACGCACACACACAGGCACAAACACACACACACTTATATATATTTATATATACTTAATAATAATATTATACTTATATATTTATATATAATATCATGCTTAGTAATATTTTTATTATACATGTGGGTTCTCAGCAAAAGTGCGCTTGAGGTTTTAGGAAAAGGCTAAAGTCGCCATCTCGCCTTAAATCGGGGACATTGCGGATTAAAGACTTGACATTATGATTAAAGTTGACCATTTGTTATGTGTCTGGCTTCCGCGGATGCCGTAATAAGGTTAATGTAGTAGAACAACGAAAGCGAGCCGCACCTGCCCCCCAGACACGGTTTGGGGTGGAGCCCCCCAACACTGATCAATTAGTCGATCAATTAACTGCCTGCCAGCACGTGAGAGGAGGCATATTACCGAATTAATTATCCGATTAATTTTTAATTGGACACAGTGGAGATGCAGAAAAACAATGTCATTCATTCCCATCGTTTCTTAATTCAACTTTTCCTTTCAAACGCAAGCTTCGTTAGCGTGGCGCTCTATAACTGGATTTTTGGCAGATGATCAGTCTGTATATCACAATCAAAATGTTTCGAAACTATTGAACTTAGTTAAAAACGGATCAGGGGAATTTACTACAAGATATGAATGCTCTTGTATTTATAAAAATATTTACTACATGGACTTGCTGTTTTATTTCTATGTTATAGAAGAAGTAGTATTGTAGTAGGCTAGTTCAACCACCGTGTTTCTTAGATGCCAAATAGAATTTAATTGAAATCTTCCATTTGTTATAGTAATTTTAAGGTGGCCTTTAATTACTGCAATTTAGAAGTGAATGGTATTTACTGATTTAGAATATTCATATGTGTAAAGTGCGTTACGCTTAACCCTTCCATTGAATGTTTTAACGAAAATACCGTGTGCCTATGAAAAGAAATCTCTCGCCGTCACCATCCGCAAATAATAAACTTTACGAGGAACAAAACCTTATACTGAAAAATGTTCATAGATTCGGTGCATATCTGTAGCAAATATTTGTGAAGCCTATTTTATAAATATGGATGTGTTTTGGATGTATAGGGGTATTAACAAAACAATTAACAATGTTACTCTTACAATACCCCGCTCCTGCATTGCATAAACAAATACGGAAAACTGAAATTGTAAATATGGTTAAAAATTGTCTTCTCTATTAAACCAGCTCAGCTCATCAGGTAACCTGCGTCAAAAATATTATAGTCACGCGTCACGTTTTTTTTTTGCCCACACTGGAAATCTCAGTCCCTCAAATTAGCCATAGCCTTTCCGTTCTGCTGACGATTTGCAATCGAATCGCAAAATGAACTTGACAGGTTCCGAGAAGCAAAATGGTGGCAAATAAATAAATAAATGAATACGGACTACTTTTAAGAGTATTACCCATAGTTCTGCATTCCCGTGCCCACTATAAATTTAAAAAATATTATTTTCTTAAAATAAATAAGACAATCCTTTCGTTCTCCGTTAGGCCTTCAAATGAGACAGAAAACTTTTATAAAAACGTGTACTCGTCTCAATTTTAGTGCTACAAGGAAGTCCCAGAAGGTTATAATCAAGTAGGAAGTTGATCAACTGTGTGAAACTCTGTCACCGACATTAACTCCTGAAAACATCGGCACTGGCAAACGTACCTGGATAGTCATTTGTTTAACTTTTTTTTTGCTTTATGAACTCGTAAAATAGCCCGCACATGGAATCCAACAAGTAGCGCTGATAATACGAATGCTGTTAAAATGCAAATATCCAAACAGCAGAATGAAAGGCCGTACATAAATATCTATCTATCAATAATCGGTACCCATAAAAGTCTGTTTAATTGTATATACTGTAAAATATCGTTTTGTCGATTAATAAAAACAAGAGTGTAAGTGGGGGGATAAACATATATACATTTATTTTTTCTTCGTATCTTAGATTTCATATCCACGTTTTTCCTTCGGACCATTCTAATTTAAACATTGAAGTCAGTATCTCTAAAATCGGTGGGTCACAGATGAAATGCGATTGACATAAACTCTGTGAGGCACGGCTGTGTTTGTGCAATAAAATACATATTAGGACTACAAAACACAATTAGTCAAACCGGCGCTGTTTTTTTCCGTGGATGTCTCTCGGTCCCTGCATCGCTCCGTACAAGAAGACAGGCGTTTTGAAATTTCCGGGGCATAGTTTACGCTTGTGATTGGCCCATGAGAAGCTTACCAACATGCAAAATGAGGCAACGCCACAACACTGCCTCTAGTCGACAGTGGATGGTAGTAGGTAGAAATACGTATAAGACTGTGCGTTCAAGAAAAAAAAACCTCCCGACATCACTTTTTAATATCTCCACATATACGGAACACGGGCTTATGTTATCGTTCCTTTTGTATACACATAAAGGCTTCTGATTCCCCCAGTGTTATGAATCCAGTATGAGTAGCACAGAAGACAATGGTAGCAAATGCTCACCGGCCCAAGTCTCCAGCTTCACCATTCAGTCCATTCTGGGCACCGCATCTGAAGGCGCGCGCGCAGAGAATTCCAAGGAAGGGCTGCACAGGAATCGCGCGCTGTCCGTATCGTCCGAGGAGTGCAGTGGAGGAGAAGAGCCTGTGGATTGTTACTGTGCCAAGGCCGGAGACCAGCACTCTGATGCTCGACAGCAGGCTCTTAACTTTTCTTGTTTGAGTAAGTTTTGCAGTTCGTATTTTAATTTTTATTATTATTAATTCACGCTTTCGAACGCAAAGAGATCGTTGTAAAGTATGTTATTATCTCAAAGCTATTTTATACGACCTCGTCCAATTGATTACATCGGCTTTAAAATAAAATAATTTCCCCTGAATTGTAGTAAAATGTAGCCTGATTTAATTACGGTTTGTTAAATATTAATTGTATGCCATTGTTTATCTAATGGGGCACTCATAGCTTTTCGACAGTCGATTAAGTGGCCAAAGTTCAAACCTAATGAACTCCTCATTAAAGTACAGAATAATATTTAAATGTAATAAATCATTTGCTTTACACTGTTGCACCACACAAATCATTTTAAAGGTTTGGGGTTCTATGTTAAAAGATAGAACTTACGAACAGCGCAGCGTTAATAAGGTTTCGGAAAATTCAACCTTGTTCTTTTTAAAGCCCATAATGTGTCGTTATATATTGATAGAGATAATAGTATTTTTAACGTGAAAATTACTGTAAAATAGTATACCGAAGAAATCTTGTAAATTATTTACTACTAATAAGACAATGTTAGCAACATAATTTTTATACTTTTGATTTTTGGACATCACTATACCGTCACTGTCTTTTTCGTAGACGCAGCGAAAAGAATCGCATCGGTTCCAGGTGGAATAGAAAAGGGGAAGAATTTATCAAAGGGTGTATTACAGGATTACAAAGAGGAAAAGCAGAGACCATGTAGCCAGATGTCACCTGTCTCTGACGGAAGGAAAAGAGACGCCGAAGACAAATATAGTAACTCCGCCAAGAAGAAGACCCGCACGGTGTTCTCGCGGAGTCAGGTGTACCAGCTGGAGTCCACCTTCGACATGAAACGCTACCTGAGCAGCTCCGAGCGGGCCTGTCTCGCCTCTAGCCTACAGCTCACAGAGACTCAAGTCAAGACATGGTTCCAGAACCGCAGGAACAAATGGAAAAGGCAGCTCTCAGCAGAACTTGAAGCAGCCAACAATGCACACGCTTCTACACAGACTCTGGTTGGGATGCCACTTGTTTTTAGAGAAAATTCCCTACTCAGGGTTCCAGTGCCAAGGTCCATTGCTTTCCCCACACCTTTGTATTATCCCGGCAATAACTTACCCGCTTTACCGCTGTACAATCTTTATAACAAGATTGAATACTGAAATGAATACTCCAAAACACATGCATACATGTAAAACATGTCTATGTCTGTTTATAAACATTTATTTGAACGAAGATGTTTTACATTTCGTATAATAACCTGCATATATGTTTAAATACGAGTATTTCTCTGATTGTAGCCTATTAAATACACCATGTGTATGTTATTTTGTACTTTTTTAATTTAGTGCTTTTCCTGTGATTAACTGATATACATGTTATCGCAAAATGTAGTGCTGTAACGGAAGACCGCCACAATAAATGGCAAAATAATTATATTCGTTTTTTTTCTGGACATGGAGGGGAAATCCACAAATGTTGCATTTAGATTTTACTGACTGGTAATAATTAATAAGTAAAAATATTTAAATGGCAGTAAGATGATGAAATATTGATATATTGTTTCTTGTTGTAATGTTAATACATAGCCCGACTTGCAGGATTTTCTTGGCGCAATAGTGAAGGAAAAGGAAAGACCCACCAGAGGTTAGAACGGTGGCATCTCAATATTACGGTAATTTCTACAAATATTGGTTCTGGATTTCTGTATGTTTCATGATGTATTCCATTCTTCGACTGCAATATATTAAGAGTATTCAGCGACGGATGACAGGCGACTTATTCGTTACAGGACACTCGCGTTGTTTGTTGCGAAACGAGTAGGCTATGTAGCCCGACAGAAAAGTGGTGTGCCTTTAGGTATATTTCTGGAGCAATTATGTAGAAAGGTGGTAAGGTTTAACCTCAAAATGTAAAAATCTGATGGTTAATGCCACAAGTTTTTTTCCCACTTCATCATTATGTATAGGCTACATCATTGTGATTTTGTATATTACGTCAGGGGTCAAAAGTAAGCAATCATTTGAAATTAACTATGAATATTTAAACACTACAATACGACTACAGTATTTACCTACTACTGAACAGGAACTAAAATGACTGGATACCTAATTTGAAGCAACTCAAACTGAATTCAGCTCAAGATATGTTAGGCCGAATTAAGTCCCCGAAGGACCGAAATCGAACATCTTTGAAAGCCCCAGCGACATTCCTCGATATCAATCAGTTCCGTTTAAATTTACAATAAGCTTGAAAGATTTGTTGGAATAAAAATTCAAAAACGGATTATGACACAAAACGTAGCCTACATTGAATCGAACATTTTCAGAACATGACATGCCAGTACGTCTAATTATATCTGCCAAACTCTCTTAAAAAATAGCTTAATACATAAGTATATTTCTACTTATCTAAGACGCATGCGACGAAATTAGAATAGGCTATGCTCCTCAGTGCCTAGGAGCATACATACCCTACGCATATCTGGTGCTATTGTGCGGTCATACTCTTGTTAAATATTCCTTATCTACACGGGATTCAGCTTTGTGAGCGAAGACACGGAGCACGTGACATGCACAGTGGCAACGGAAGAACTCAAAGGGAACCGGAAGTGATACCAAAGCCAATCAAAATCAAGGCGGGAGCGCCCGGATTTCGAGCCTGCCAATAACAGGCCGTGTTTCTTTCCTACACGCTCGGTAGCGAAAGCCTGCACGGGAGACTCGATTGCTGTTTACTAGCTAAATTGTTTCGAGAGACATATTTTATTTTTCAGAATAAAAAACGTGCTACAAGGTAGCAGCACTTAACGAACAGAGGTGAGTATGTATCCAACCAACCACAACTTTCTATGCTAACGAAGTGCTGCTAGCTACGGGTTGGAAGCGGCACGACGTGACAAAAGAAGGCCTAACATTTCCGTGCCCACTGTATGTGAAAGTGGAGTACTGGTTTTTATTTTCCAACCGAACTTCAATCATTTAAATGATTTAAATGATTTAAATGAATCTTTTACTTATTTATTTAACGAAAATGCCATTGTTTTTGCTTACGGGTGATGGTGCTAGCTATAGTTAGCCAATTATCACATCGGGAGAAGCAGTCAAATTCAAAAAACATACGTACGCTACTAAAATGAAAAAACAGTTTCACAAGAACTTTGGCAGCAAAATGTTGCGATTATTGGTGTTTATCGGGTGCCTGGTCTCGGCAACAATTTTTGAAAGGATGTATTGCATGTCATAGGATTAATATACAGCTACTTTGTCGTTATTGTATGACTGGCGCGTACAATAAGACGCATTTATTATCTGTTATGGGGTGGATTCACACATGAATCGCTACCTGTTTCTGCCTACAGATGACTGGGTCGAATGAGTTCAAGCTAAACCAGGGTCCAGAAGATAGCATCTCGGCGGTGAAGTTCAGTCCCAGCACAGCCCAGTTCTTACTGGTGTCCTCCTGGGACTCCACTGTCCGCCTTTACGATGTCGGCGGGAACTCTATGAGAATAAAGTACCAGCATCTGGCCCCCGTGCTGGATTGTGCTTTTTATGTAAGTGAAATGGATGAACCGTTATGCAGTTCTTTCAAAATCACACTGTGACTCCTGATTTCTGAGGGCTTGAATTGCACTCTGATTATGTCCTGTTCCAGGATCCCACACATTCTTGGAGTGGGGGTCTGGACATGCAGCTGAAAACGCATGATTTAAATACAGACCAAGGTATGCTTGCCCCTGCTGAGCAGTAGCCAACGTGTGACATTACTGGGAACAGCACACATGTACAGTATAATAATGCAGTTACTACTTATTCTATGTTGTGTTTAACTATGGGGTTTGGGTTATGATTACTTACCGTAGTAACGTGCTATTGCACATGGCTGGTTGTCTTTGGATCTGTAGTATAATGGGGACATGCGACCCTTCTCTTGCTCTCAACAGATACAGTTGTGGGAACACATGATGCACCCATCCGTTGTGTTGAGTACTGTCCTGAAGTCAACGTCATGGTAACGGGCAGCTGGGACCGGTCTGTAAGGCTGTGGGATCCACGCACCCCCTGCAATGCTGGTACCTTCACCCAGCCCGAGAAGGTGGGCATGCGTTTTGTGAAAATGATGATTTACATTAACAAAAATGAATACAGACTTTTCTAGAGTGAATAAACTGTCACGATTATAGTTCATGTTTATTACTGTAAAATTATGAAATGAACAGTCATCCTGTTGTACTATATGACCATTTTTACTGTGGGTCTGCTGCATAAAAGGCTTTTTGGCACTAATGAGGCCTCCTGAATCAGCCTATTGGATGGATATTTGCAGAGTTTTGTTGCGGCTTTTTATATTGGCCATTTGCCTGTCAGCAGTGAAGCTGTGAAACGGCACCTTTGTAAGTAACTGCTGTGGATAAAATAGTTTCATGAAAGGGCTTTTAAGCCTATCTGTACTTACAGGAAAAATACAGGCGAGCTCCAGGCATTAATGGCTGTGTTACTTGTTGCTATGTTGCAGGAAAGCTGCCTGGCTTCGCACATTACTCATGACCCAATTTCCGTAACGGCCCCGCGTTCAGGATAAATGGATCGCATTAGATAACGGCTGTGATTTATAGGTAACCTTAAAAACCGGTGAGGTGCGTGGGGCGAACCTGACAGATCGGCGAGCGAATTAAGCTGTTTATGAGTTCCGCAGGGCGTGTAATTTCGTCAGTCTCAGTAATTCTTCTGAGCGAATGTTTGTATCTGGCTTTTCGCGAGTTTTATTTGATCTTTCAGGTCAGATACCTGTGCATGACGAGTAGGAGGGAAAGCGTTCCGGATGTACAGCTCGGAAAATTTTTGCAAAGTGCCGGCCCGCGTTTTGTTGGTTTTAACTGCAGTTGGAATCCCGTGAAGAATTGGAGTGATTTGGAGCTGAGAGAGGCGCCAGGGTGTCCGTCACCATGGATACATGAGCATGGGCGGGGCACTTATTCCCCACACCCCTAAATTCTGAAAACAAAGATGAAAATTCTGTTGTGCTCTGAAATGGGTCAAATTGCTGGTGGTGTGATTGGCACCACATACAAAGAAGTTGACCACAAAGTTTTCTGAATGAGAAGAGCGGGGTATTGAAGCTGTTGTTTGAGAAACCCCGCCTCCACCTCCCTTCTGTAGGTATACACGCTGTCCGTCGCAGGGGACAGGCTGATCGTGGGAACGGCTGGCAGGAGAGTCTTGGTCTGGGACCTGAGGAACATGGGCTATGTGCAGCAGAGAAGAGAGTCCAGCTTAAAGTACCAGACCCGCTGCATCAGGGCCTTCCCTAACAAGCAGGTGAGCCTACGTATTCAGTTAGGGCAGCGTTTCCTAATCCAGCCTTTGGAGACCTGAAGGCAGTCCACGTGGACTGTCAAGCAGGGAGCTCGGAAGGAGCAAAAATGTGGACCATCTCTGGGTCCCCAAGGACTAGGTTGGGAAACACTGGGTTAGGGGGCGGAGCTAACTTGTATGCTGGACCGACAATAAGTGATTGTTTCTGTGCTTACGTGAGCCGGGTGCAGTGTTAGCCTGTGCGTGACTCTGTTTTCAGGGCTATGTGCTGAGCTCGATTGAAGGCCGTGTTGCTGTGGAATACTTGGACCCTAGTCTGGAAGTCCAGAAGAAGAAGTATGCTTTCAAATGCCACCGACTGAAGGAGAATGGCATTGAGCAAGTCTATCCTGTCAATGCCATCTCTTTCCACAGTGTTCACAACACCTTCGCCACCGGTAGGTCTGCCTCTTAATGTGACGTCCAGTGACCACCTTCGAAAAGTGCCCAGTCCATTTGTAGTTGCCTCATTTAATTCACTGATCAGCTTGTTTAGTTTTTAGTGTCCCTCAGAGCTTTTGGAACCCTGTGGTTGGAAGCTAAGATATTATTGGAAATGAGACCTGATTTCTGCTGGAATTGTAGTACTTGTGCTTGTAGTAGCAGCCCAGAGGTAGGCAACCCAGTCCTGAAGTGCTGGTATCCAGCAGGTTTTCCATCCTGCCTGATGAGTTACTATCTGGCTGATATATGGTGTGGTTTATCTGAGAGCAGGTGGGATGGAAAACCTGCTGGGTACCGGGACTCCAGGATCAGGGTTGCCTGTCCCGGGTGGATTCTCTTGATCAGTTCTACCCCACTCTGGTGTGTGTGAAGCTGTCCGTGTTTCTTGAAGCTTCCTTGTGTTTAGACTATGTGATGTTCAGATGTTTTGGTTTTTAAATGACTCCCAGGGGGCTCAGACGGCTTCGTGAACATCTGGGACCCGTTCAACAAGAAGCGTCTGTGCCAGTTCCACCGCTACCCCACCAGCATCGCGTCGCTAGCCTTCAGCAACGACGGCTCCACGCTGGCCATCGCCTCCTCTTACATGCAGGAGCAGGGTGACATCAACCACCCTGAGGACGCCATCTTTATCCGCCAGGTCACGGACGCTGAGACTAAGCCCAAGTGAGTCCCTTCCCCTGCTCCCCCACTCCCTGCCCTCGTTTGTCAGCTAATTAATTTCTATAATTCCGTCAATGGGATTATTGATGGCAACACGCACAGCTGCAGCCCCTGGACAGTCTTTATCTCTTCTTCCCGAGGCTTTCAATATCCGGCAGTTGATAGACGTCTGACAAATGAAATAAAACGAGAAGGGAAAAAGCCTGTATTGTCTCTTTTTCCTCCTTTAAATCCCCGCCCCCATCCCACACGAGATGTCAAATGCTGCGTTTTTGCACTGGTTTAGGGATGAGGGTACTTCATGTCTAGTACAAATGTATATCGGAGCTTTTTAGTTGGGTCCCGTTGCGGACGAAGGCCAATTAGAATGGCTGAGCTGCATTAATGTCTCTCCCTGAAGTGGCAGCCTAGTTCCTGCATTGTGAAACACACGGATATGCGAGCGACATTAATCAATATTCTCTCCATTTTCCTGAGGGGATTGGGTCGGCATTGGTGCACTTTCAGATGAAGATGGTGTTTTGTAATTACTTTTTTTTTTCAACCCCAGGAACTTACGAAAGAACACACAAATTAAGAGGCGACCGGACTGATTGGTAGAACTGATGGTAGAACTTCGTGTTTATGCAAACCTCTGGTGACCGAGTTACCTGAAAAAATGTTTTTCTTGGATGCTACCGGGCATGCCTGGCTTTCACGGAAGGGCGAGGATGGGAGGGGGGGCTACGATTAGATTTGCGAGCAGCAGTGCAAATCCCAGCAGTCAATACTGCCATGGTTAGGTAGTCCAGAAATGCCGCTTAGAGAGGCAGTGATGGCAGCGCGCAGGCAACTGTGATGGGAAGCAGAGCCGTGACCTCGCAGGTCAGAAGGCAAACGCAACGTACAGAAATGCAGGCGGCTGCCAGCTCGGATCGCCCTCATGCGACTCGTCAAAAGTGTCTTTATAGAAATACGACAGTCTACATAGCTGTTCCTGTTTGTAGGGATTTAAATATGCACTTCCTAGTCTGTTGGAAGGAAAGGCACCGCTCAGCGATTCTTATTATTAATGTCCAGGACACCAAATACTGTTTAAACGGCTATCGATTGGACAGTTGTAGTATATCTCAATTGTTCTAAATGCAGTGTCCTTGTGTTTGACTTTTGAACCGTGGCATTGCTGGGGTTTGGGACAGTGTGTGTGTGTGTGCGTGTGTGTGTGTGTGTTTACTTGTATTTGGACAAACATTTGCAGGTTTTTCTGTTGGTCGATCATGAAAACAGGACTTATGAATATGAGATGGCTGGCTGCGGGCAAGATCGGCTGCAGGTTCCACCTTCTGATTGATGTGTTTGTCCCACAGGTCCACCTAAGTCCCCTGGCATGGACAATTCTCCATGCCCCCTCCTGTCATTGTCCTGTCCTTGAAGCATCTTGGGAGATTTCAGCTGGCATCCAGTCAAACCTTGATGAAACTCACCTTTTTGTTCCTCATCACTTATTTTTTACACGTTAAATATATTAATGTTTCTGTTTTCTGCAGTCTTCGGTTTCTCCTTTAAGGCGTGTTCATGTTTTTAAACTACTAAACTAACCCACTGGACATAAGGATGTACATAATATACAGTGAATACTATACTTGTGACCATACTATTATTCCATCCAGGTCTTGCACAGCAGACCCTGAAATAAGGAGAGGTTTTCCAGTTAATGGTAACAACACATACGTCACAGAAGCTGGTTAGTACGTCATATGTCTAGTGAAATACACTCAAAAGGAAAAATCGTTTAACACCATGAAAATTCATTGTAATTTCCCCCATTATACATCGGTTTTTAAAAACTTGAACTGTGTAGTAAATAAATATTATTAAATGCTTCCTTTCCCCTCTTACCTGCTGTGCTGTAGGTGGTATTTTATACGAGATAGGTGGTTTGCGATTTTTTTTCCCTTTGACATTGTACTAAAGCTTTGCGAACCCAGCCTCAATAATAAACTGAAACGCTCAGTGCTTGGAAATGTATTAACGAGAAATGTGCTGAGTGCTTGGAAATGTATTAACGAGAAAGTTTTGTGATACAGACGTAGATTTAGGTTTTTAATACATACGACGAAGGTTTAACTTCAACGGCAAGTCATTGTTACCTGTTTTTAACGCCACTCCCGGACCTGCGGCCGGCGTGCTGTTATTGAAATATCCCCTCCTTTCCGGCGGAGCGTTTTCACATTCAGCTATCACTGGAAACGTAATTAAATCGCCGCGAAATAAGGCCGCACAGAAAATCCGCGCATTAGCGTATAATTGATTTCAAAATGGCTACTTTTAATCTTACAAATATGTACTAATGCACTGACCTTTAATGGCAGCTCTGCGTGAATGTGTGAAGGGGTAATTAATTCCTTTTGATTTCGCTGCGCAGCGCCGGAGCTCTTTGCGGTGAAAGAGGCAGCGTTGAGCCACGGCCGGGAGCCGCTCCGGCAACAGTTGTTAAAAGACCCCTCCCCTATCCTAAAACCCTCCAGAGTAAGAAGCGAAGGGCATAAAGATTATAATTATTCTATTTAAGAGCTACAATTTTTTTGTAAATGGACTTGCAGTGGTGTAGAGAAGTGCGTGCAGCTTCTTCGATATCCTGAGCATTATTTGCTCGTTTGGTTAAATGATGTTTCTAATTCCCCCGTGATTACTTGTAATGAGGCAGTCTTTCACATTCTTTCAGAATCCATAAAAATTGCCTTCTTTTAAGATAATCACCACTCATAAACCGGCGAGAGAGAGGGAACAAGACCGGGGTTTGTTGTGGGGGAATATGATGGCAAATTGCCTCGTTTCCTGCCGTCTTCGCTTCCAGCAAATTAGAAAATTAAGTTTCTCGGATAAGCATTAGGACAGTCGTGTTTGGATGTCTTCTAAATGATGGAGGCTGGGTGGATATTTTCGAATCTCTTAATTCCTTTTAATTATGCACTGCAAACCGTGTGGGGACGGTTTTATGTTTAAACTGTAATCGAAATCAATGTCGGATATAGAGGGAAAACATGCCAAGCAACTCTTTGTTTTATATAAAGCTGGGTTACATATCTTATGCAAAATAACGGACGACAACTAAAACAGCGTGCATTTATTTAAGTTAAAATGCAGCGTGTTATGGTTCTTTTAAATACTAAAGGCTACGGATGATGTGAGCTGAAATGAAGCTGTCAGTCGGTTGGTGTATAAGCGCCCGCTGGCGCTCCGACCGCAGCCGAGGTGACGGTTTCATTTTCTAAGTGCCGACGTGTGGCAGACAGTTCGGCTCTACAAGAGACTGTTACATGACAATTAAAAAGGGGGGGAAGCGTGCATCTGCAGGCAGTCTTGTACATTTACCCTAACCACAAAAGGGGCTTATGTGTGCGCCGATCGCAAGGGTGACCTTCAATGGACACCCGGGGTGTAAATATGGTTTCTAATATTATCACTATCTGATGTGCCCGTTCAACCTAATCCGCGAGGAAAGGGGGAAATCACATGATATTTCAGCAAATATTGATAGCCCGCCAGAAATGTTACCCATAATATTTATTGGCACGTCGAGATCTTGTATATAGAATAACAGCGCTGGTCGACGTTTTTCAAAGGATTTCTCATACTAAGCTGGTATCAAAGCTGATTTCAAGTCACGTTCTGATGATAAATATACACGCAAATGTTTACGGTAATATACTCATGCCAAAATGTATGATAAGATTGCTGTCTCAATGCGAAATTTTTATTTTCTCCTAATGACTCTGAATAACGATCGAATTAACATGTCCCGGTTTTGGCGATAGTTGTACTGGATCTATGACGTGGATCTTATGCTGATAACTTGTAATTTTATGTGCTTTTGGTAAAAATATATAATTTTTTATAGAGAGAAACGTGCCGATATTTACCAAAATTCACCCCACCTTTGAGTTTCGCTGAACGTGCAGGCTATTTAAGATGGCAGTCTTTTTAAAAATAATCTAGCATTTAAGTTTTATTGAAGATCCAAAAACAGCCAAATAGGTTGTTAGACCAAATAATTACATTAACAGTAATCACTTATCTGTTTTACTTTATGATTTACAGTTAAGCATAAAGGTCAAGGATATCTCATTGTCAGCTCGAAATTCAGCATGTCACGTGTTTAAAGTGTGGCAAAATCTTCCGTACATTTGGGAACATTTATTCAGGTCCCAAGTTAGATATCCTAAAAGTCTTGTAATTTGTTTGGTTACTATGGTAAACTATGTGTGTGTGTGTGTGTGTTCGTATGTAATGTTTGGTTCTTGACTGGGTGGCAAAGTTTCCTCCCATTATGTGAGGAGAGGACAGTTCTGTTTAGTCATTCAGGACTGCAGTAACCTTCCCTGTAACTCCGATAGCTGTTCACCCTGAAGCTATAGTAGGAGTAGTGGTGATTTTGGTAGACAGCAATAACAGAGATTTTCCATTTGTGTCCAACTCATAGACACCCCCCCCCCTACCCCCCCGCCCAAACACACACACACACACACACACACTTTCACCATGTGCATGTTTCTTTGGCTCAAATGCATTAATCTATCATGGGCAATATTAAAAAAAAAAAATTAAATGGACACCACATAAAGTCTTAATGCGAGAGGAGCTGAAATATGAATGAATTTGTGGGGACTGCGTGGAAGGGCAGTGAAAAGCGTGTATACCTTCAGGGGCTGGGGCATCTGATAGCCTCCAAAAATACAATTCCTGCAGAATTCATCTTCATCTGCTTCTGTGTGTGCGTGTTTGTAATTAAGTATGTGTGAGTGGGGGAATCAGTACTGTCTTTGAAAACACATTTGTAACCATTAGTTGAGTGTTGTGTTTCCTGCTCTGAAGCAGGCTTGCCGATGATGTTAGAGTTACCCCTGTAGCAGTTGTGTGTGTGCGTGTGTGTGTTGGGGGGGGGGGGGGGGGGTTGGACGCTTTGGGCTGGAGCCGTGTACTATGTATCACGGCGGGGAATGGTAACCTGACCCCACCCCCCACCCAGCAGCCTGCGATTACCTCAGTCCAGCCCTGGGGATGCTTTTAAAGAGATCTGGCCAAAGATACAACATCTCTTCAAAGGAATTGTAGTTACATCAGAAAGCAATTAGTCAGGCGGGGTCTCGAGGCTGCACTGCCACGTTTCGCACCCAGGACCATCCGTCTGGCCCCGCCAGCACCACACCTAGCTCCTTAGGCCCACCTGGGTAAATAAGATGGGGGGGGGGGGGGGGAGTCCGCAGGTGCCTTGGAAATTCACCTGGGGCGGTTTTGCTTGTGACAAACAAACACATGCGGACGAATAGCGGAGCACTTGGTGGTATTCATTGGTTTGGAGCCTTTAGCAATGCTGGGCCGTTCCTAACTCCGAAGACCTTCCTGTTTTTGTTTTTTAATTTAATGGGGTTGTTAAAGTTGAAATGTGTAAATGTTTGCTTTGTCGGCGTGGGATTTTGTGTAGGATTCATTACCAGTAGTATCATAATTATTACCCTCTTTGCTAATCTTGACAGATTCCTTTCTGCTACAATTTAGCATTCGTGAACCTGTTAAAAAGTCCAATATGTTAGGTTTCAAGCAACCGTTACGGACCCTATTAAGGAGAATGGAAAATTGCAGAGTAATTTGTGCCTCTCTGTGGGACTCTGAGGGCGAAAGGGAGCATTTGCATTAGTAATATAAAGAACGACGATACTTGGTACAAAGAGGCTGGAATTTTTTTCCCGAAAGCATCTGCTATGGTTAACGATGTGACAATTACCTTAATTCTTTTTTTTTTCTGTTGGTTCGGTTTCCAAGACAGTAATTGTAGGCCTGTTACCCAGAGACACACTAGAGACCTGACTTTAATATGGACAGATCACTGTATTGACTAGAGGACTCCACTTTGAGATACAAGGCCTTTTCC